>SKCR01045190.1:0-66461 GCA_019454045.1 Zanthoxylum bungeanum | reverse complement strand
TTAACTACCTATAACCGATAAGTGTGAAGCTACCCATGGGCGAGTATTAGGACTACCATGAGGAGAATTGCTACCTTAAAGGGTAGGTGTGTTGAAAAAAAAAAGAAAAAAATCAAAAAGAAAAGGAAAATGAGACAAGAAAAGAAAAAGAAAATCATACAATATTGAGCACAACTATACAGCTTAATTGAGATATCTAGGTTGGTTTGATCCATCGATCCCAATTTTTAAACGAAATCATTGAGTTGACTTACCAAGGAATCAAGCTGTGAATGAACCTTTACACACACACACTGTGAGTCTGACTTAGATGATTTATTTAAAAACTTGGATTTGAGTTGCATTGAGTGCTTTGAAGGTTCTCTGGTTTCATTACTAGGCATTCTTTGATGACAAAAATTATGCGAAACTATTGAGACTATTTAATTTTTATTTTTGCATGATTGTGTGTTTTGAATGACGTTTGTGGGTGTCGTCGTTGTAAGCCCTCACGAGACTATAACTTGTCCACTAGGGTCGCCTACGGGTTTAAAGACTTGTTGCATATGCTAAATGCAACCGTGATTTCCTACGAAAGTGGAGTAATTAGGATTTTCTTTAATTTTTTAGTTTTTTTTTTGCTCGAGGACTAGCAAATGTTAAGTTTAGGGATATTTGATAAGTGTATATTTACATATTATTTTAATACCTTCTAATTTAATTTTATGCGAATTCTATATTTTATTTGACATATTTCTATCTTATTTTATTATTTTATATTTATGTAGGAAAGTTTTGAATTATTCAGGAAAGAGGACAATAGAAAGCATTTAAATTGGAAATACCCTAATATTATACAGGAAGGAAACATGTGGTCAAGAGAAGAAATTAAAATTGGAATACGAAAAGGGGAAGTTTACTGCTAGGGGTGTGCATTAATCGGTTTTAACCGATTAACCGAACCGTTCCGACCCATTTTTTTTATTACGGTTCGGTTATTACGGTTAAATCGGTTACTGCAGTTAAATTTTTTTACTTTTTCGGTTATTCGGTTCGGTTACGGTTATGAGATTCGTATAACCGAACCGACCGATTAACCGATATATATATATATATATATATATATATATATATATATATATATATATATATATATCAAAACCCTAAACCAAAACTAATACATAAAAACCCTAATTTCCAACACATATACCCACTCCAGTCTCCAGCCGCCTACACTACACACAAAATTTCAAAACCCCCAAATCACAAAACCTTCGTTTCTTTTCTTCTTCTAATTTTCTCCTTCTAGTTTTAAGGCTCCCGTCGCTGTCGCCGACAATTTTGATTAGATAAGGTACTCATAAAACCTTCGAGATATCAGATATGTTCTCCGACATTTGATTTTTCTATTTCCTTCTGGATTTGATTTAGACCTGCAGCATTGATATCCAAATTAGATTATAAATTTCTAGGTGGTTCTTTAACTTGCTCACTTATTAGGAAAATGGATTTGTATTGTTGGCTTCACTTCGTCTGATGTTTCATGATTTTTTTTAAAAATTGTTATATTACCTAAAATGCATGTACAATCAGCCGCCATGGTACATTCACATCTTGTTTTATAATCCACGAAGAAACTTTAGTCTTCATTTACAATCTGCATGGATTTAGTTTTTTCTCTTGGGTCGTTACTGAATCAACCAGTTTCTTGGTTTTGATATTGTGTATGTTTGCTTGGTTCATTTATTTATTTTTGTAGATTTTTATACTGAAGTTCGAGTAATAGTGATATTGGGAGCACTGTCTGCAATTTTTTTTAATGGGGCTTATTTGAAATTGTATTTTTGTGTTTTTTTTGTTAGATCTGGTTTATATTTCATGATCCATTGTGTGTGTAGCAATTGAAAGTTTATGTAAAGGATTAAATTGGGCTTGATTTTAGTTTTAAAATGCTTATTAGGTATTCTGTCAAAGTTGCTATTCTACATGAAACTTTTTTTTTTAATTACCCATTATATCATCTATTAATAACTTAAAAGATGTTATGTTTTACAGGAAAATCTACTTTTTTTACTACCTACATTCAAGTATTTTCTCACTTTTTTTTTTCTGTTTCAGATTGGAGGACCACTCGTGGAAATGAATCAAGGCGAAACAAATGAAATTGAACCCCTAATATGTTTGTATTTTTGATGGATTTTATGATGTAATTTTGAGTTGTCTTCTCACTTTCTTGATTGTCTTCTAAAAAATACTTGATGAGTTGATGAATTTATATTTGTGTTAAATTATTTATTGTCTTTTTGATGAATATTAATTTATATTTGTGTTATTGTGTTAATTGCTTTGTTGAAAATTGATGAATTTATATTTATTGAATTGGTTAATAACCGAATTAACCATAACCGACCGAAATATAATGGTTAATTGGTTAATGGTTATGTGTCATAAATTGGTTAAATCGGTCACATTTTTATTTAACCGAAAAATTTCGGTTACGGTTAAAAAATCAAGGATTAACCGACCGAACCGACCGATGCACACCCCTATTTACTGCAGCATGACTAATTGACCAAAGCAAAAAGAAGATAAAGTGGGTGGGCCCAAAAGAATTGTTTTTTTAGGTTATAATTGCTTTGTTATATAAGCCATGCAAATTGTAACTGCGTGAAGACCAAAAAACAAAAAGAAAAAAAAAAAAAGAAATTGTTCATTATTTAGAGAGCAGCAGCACACTTTGACAAGAAAAAGAACGGAGAGAAATTGTTCATTACTGGAGGCAGAGCCGAAAACTTTGACAAAAGAAGGCAGGAGCTGCTGTGATGAGTTCTTTTGAGAAGGAGACGAGCAGAGTGCGGGAAAGGCTTCCAAGTGATTTTGCTTAATAATTTGGGTTTTATTCCATTCTCTCTCTTTTCAATGATTCCAATTTTGTGTTTTAGTTTTCTTATTTTCATGAGGAACTATTTATTTTTACTAGGGTTGTGATGTAGCCTAGTTATGAACTCTTAATTAATTTCTAGTTATATGAATTTTATGATTATTCTTTAGTATTGTTGAGTTTTGATGAGTTGTGCTTAATTGATGATTTAAATATAATGTTTGATCATCATTATATTAAAATTAACTTGATGCTAATTGTGGTAGATACCATATCCAATTAGAATATAACTTCTTACCATCAACACCATAAATTCCTAATCATAGATATCATATAGATTAGGATTTGTGTGATTTCACCCAACAACTTCCATAGAGCTTAATGTAATTGATATGTTGATAATTCACCTATATACCGTAGGGAATTTACATAATTAAATAATTTTAGTGTCACCATATACCATGGCCACTGAATACTTTAGGGGAGTTGATCATCAACAATGGAAAATAAATTGGAATTAATTGACTAGAACTAGTTAAGAGGGATTAACTATGGTGAAATCATAAACCCTACTATTTTTATTCTTATTGATTTCAACCTTATTATTGCATTAGTATTTTCTTTGTTTGCTTTATTTTTAGTTTTTATTTAGTACTTTAATTTTTCTTGGTTTATTTAAATTGCAATGTTTTTTTTTCTCGCTGGTTTTTTTGTTTTTTTTTTTTTTTTCCAAAATGTGAAGTTTGCTTTTTTCTTACTCTCGCTTCTTCTTTACGAAGTGTGGAGCATCCTATTTATAAGAAAATATTTTACCATTTGTAATTAATTTTCAAATGAAAACGTTATTTTAAATGCAAACAAAACGAGAGAATTAATTGAAAACGATCACATTTAATTTTATATTGCAAAACTATTTCATCATAATAAAAAAACATTAATGATTATTCAATTTTTTCATTAAAATTCATATGTTAGAATAATTAGTCAACTAACAATGTTCACTAAAAATAATAAAATACTAAAATATAAGAATTTATAAGAATTTAATAATAAAATATTACACCACAAAATAAATACTATTTTTTTGGAACGACCAAAAAAATAAATAAAAGATAACATCGAATATTAAGGCATAGAACTCAGTCGTTTAGTTCACAGGTATTCATCATGCGAGGCTTACAAAGATTATTGATTTGATCCAATTAGATGATTTATAGTGACCCTATATATGTGCTGTGTCAAAACCTGCCTGCGTCCATTATTTTTTTTTTTTTTTGGGAATTGTTAGAAAATCTTATTATTAAATCATCCGATTAAAGTTTAATAAAGCAGGTAAAATTCTCGGTTATCCCAAATTCTTATAAAAAAAAAAAATAATAAATCCAATGGATTCAAACTCATAACCTGACTGTCAGATAATGAAAGAAAGTCTTGAATTCACTCTATATGAATTTACAATGGTAGGGGCCATTTATATAGGCTACATAGAAAACCAAAATAGAAAAGGAATCATATAGTAAAGAATAATAATAATGAATATAGGAAATCTTTATCTAATAGGGAAATATATAATAAAACCATGAATCCTAATGATACTAGGAATTCTATTTTGGATATTGATTACATATTTCTTAACACTCCTCAACACCGCCCCTCAAACTCAAGCTGGTAAAGAAGGAGTAAGCTTGAGGTTGCATCTTGAAATCGGAGAGCGGGGTTCTGAAAGTGATAATCTTGAAACTTAGAGGCTGGAAACCTTGAGATAATTGATGAGCTTTAACCTACGAAGCCCGAAGGGGGATCCGAAGCCCAAGAAGATGCCGAAGCCGGAAAGCTTTAACCTACGAAGCCCGAAGGGGGAGCCGAAGCCCAAGAGGATGCCAAAGTTAGAGAGCTTTAACCTACGAAGCCCGAAGGGGGAGCCGAAGCCTAAGAGCTTTAACCTACGAAGTCCGAAGAGGGAGCCGAAACCCAAGAGGATGCCGAAGCCGAAAAGAGAGTGAAATCCCGAAAAAGAGCCGAAGCTCAAGAGTGCCGAAGCCAGAGAGGGAGCGAAATCCCGAAAGAGAGCCGAAGCCCGAGAGGGAGGGAAACCCCAAAATAAAGCCGAAAAGGGAGCGAAATCCCGAAAGTGAGCCGAAGCCCGACAGAGAGCCGAAGCCCAAGAGGAGCGAAATCCCGAAATAAAGCCGAAGTCGAAAAGAGAGCGAAAGCAAAATCTTAAAGAGAGTTGAAACCTGAAAGGAGAAGGCCCATAGCACACCTGTGAAGGGGTGGCGCATGAGAAAAGCAATGTGGTGGTTGGCAACAGGGGGCGCGTGAGGGTCAAGCAATTATGGTAGCCGTGATCCCCCACGCGCCGATGAGAATTAGAGAGAGTGAAACTAGAAAAGTCAAAACTTGGGCTCTGATACCATGTTAGATAATGAAAGAAAGTTTTGAATTCACTCTATATGAATTTACAATGGTATGGGCCATTTATATAGGCTACGTAGAAAACCAAAATATAAAATGAATTCTATAGTAAAGAATAATAATAATGAATATAGGAAATCTTTATCTAGGGAAATATATAATAAAACCATGAATTCTAATGATACTAGGAATTTTATTTTGGATATTGATTACATATTTCTTAACACTGACAATAAAATCTTAAATTTTTTACCACAAAACCACACCTCTTGGGAGCCTATTAAATATGTTTGTTTCATGAATAATGAAGTCAGTTTTGACTTGTCTGTGTAGATTTCGAAGTACCTAAGTTCCCTTATAAAATGGAGTGTATATATTAGGTAGGCAAAAATCAGTTAATGAAGTTGTTTCTGTAAGTTTTCCTAGAACAAGATAGTAACAATAATAAAAATTGAGACATCTTTACTCTAAAGAATGTCGTACCCAGTATACCAGCTGCTTACTATAAATAAGATATGTGGAAAGTTACGATTTACACAGTTTTATTCTTTTTTTAAAAATCAGATATAGACTATTTCTAAGGTTCGAATCCATGATCAAGAGGATAACAAGTTAACACTTAATTATCGCGATAGGCACGACTTTTACATCTTTCTCTAAACATGAATTATCAAAAGAAACCCATGAAGTCTATTTTACAAAAGGAACGTGGATAGATCACAACAAGGTGCAAAGTTTAGACTACACAACTGGGCAGCCTTCAACCACAATCCCTCTTGCAGTTGGGCAAGAAGCTAATGGGCAACCTTCTCCTCTGTTTCCCCACCAGTCGATACCAATGTTGTGTGATCCCAGCACAATGAACAACAGTACTGTCATAAAAGCAGTTCCAGCATCGAGGCCACCAGAGAGAACGTAGTTGTAGCGCTTCCACAATTCTGGTTTATACCTGAAAACTACAAAACCCGAGAGGAAGCCAACGATGATCCAACTAGTGAAGTTTACAGCGGAGGCTGGGGGCATCATTGACGTGGAACCTAAGAGGACGGGCATGTGGATGAGCCGTATCCATTTCTTACTAGGGAATGCCTTATGGGCAAGCCATACTAGGAGAGGGGCTACAGCTCCACCTAGAAAGAACCAATTGATTTTCCCATATTCACCGAGATCTCCAAATATCCTTCGGGGTCCAACAAGACCCCATATCACAGAGGCATCAAAGAACACACGATCCATTGGACAAGTCCATGGGCTGTCGCTGGGCAGAATGGTGGTATCACAGAGATGAGGGATCGCTCCCATTAGCCACCAAGCAGTCAACGTGTATACCACAACAGCTATAAGAGTTCCCACTACCTGCAATCCTACCTTGCTTAGATTTGAATATTTCATCAGACATGATTTAAGACAAAGATGATAAAACTGACCTGAGCCATGAACATTGCTCTTGGTGGAATCTTCATGTAGTGGCCAAGCTTAAAGTCAGCTAGAAAGCTTAGAGCTTGAGTCATGCTAATATATCCATAAACCTTGAAGCACATATTTGCAACTGGGCGCTCTGGATACATATAACCAATCACATATTCTGTAATGATATTTAAACCTGGTTGCTGTTCACCAGCAAATTGCACAAGTATCAGTCAAGGGTTAACTTTAGAAACTTATACATAAACATTGATTATAGAAATATGTTGCTGCATGAAACTTATATATGTGTATATAAAGGTGAATTAAAGCATTAACACTAGCCATATTAAGAATTATTGCTAGAAGTGAGGAATTTGGGAGGTTTTTCATGTTTTCATAAGTATTAACACGTATACATCTTAGAATTGTGCTTTTTTATGATCATTAAGTTTATACAGTAAGGATGGTATGACATTAACTTCTATAATTAAGATTATAGGCATATTTTATTAGGATTTTGGACATATATTTATAAGTTTGATGGAGTAGTAAGCATGCTAGAGGGCTCTTCAGATACGGAAAATAAATTCAACAAAGTTTTCATGATATTCACTTTGCATCACTTTATATACAAGTTGGATTGATTAGGATAAAACTCTGTAATTTAGAATTAAAATTTTTTTGGGGGGGGGGGGGGGGTTGGGGGGGGTTAACTAGAGTTGCACATTACTTACCTGATTTGTGGTGCAGTAATGATGCCAATAGGAAGGGTGAAGAAAACAGCAATGGCACAAGCTAGCAACACGCCCCACCAAGGCAATTGCAGTGACTCAATGTAATACTCGCAAGAAAAGATTATAAGAGCAATGTTGACCACAAGGATGACCCAAAACCACCACATAGGCACTGACTTGTATTTGAGCATAAGTTTTGTGTGTATGTCGATTTTATTACGACCACCAAAGGCCCTTCTTGTTTGCTTCCACAGGTCACTGCATGTCACAGGCACAATTAAGAAACATAAACACAAACATGATCCAGAGAGAATGTTTTCTCATTGGAAGTGAGATAATAACAAGGTACTAGAGAGTTTAATTACCTTCCGCTAAAAAGCAAGATGTGGACAAGAGTAGCAGAAAGTGTTGCAAATCCAATACCATAAGTCATTGCGAAGAAAGTGCTAAGATTTACAGGGCCATCCTTTGCATAAACATTTCTATCAAGATGGAAGTTGGAATCCACAATGCTCAAAATATCATAATCTTCACCATTGGACTTGAAAAGGTCTCTTGAATATATTGGGAAGTTCTTAGCTTTGTAGAAATTGAACCAGTAACAGATGGGGGTCATCACATACATGACAAGGAAGAATCCAACAGCCACATTGACAGTGGCAAACCAAGGGCTGGCAAGTGGACTCCCAAGGTAGGATGAAATTGTAGACCAATCAAACCCAATGGAACCAATTCCAAGGCCTTTCATTCCAGACCCAAGTTGTTGAACAACAACTGATTTGGGAGAAATCCAACAGACCCACGATATTGTTGTCAACAAAGTAAACATATAGCCAGGTAAAACATAGTAAGCAAAGCTGGAGAGCAAAACTATGAGGAAGAATTGGTTGCGAGTCAGCCCACCCTTGGGTCTTTTTTCTCTCTCGTGTAGAGCCCTGCAATTGTTTTTTTTACAGTAACACTTATAAAATATATAAAAATTAACTACAAAAATGATTATTCGCTGGTGATAATTAATTACCCGAACAACGAGACCTGAACCAGATTAGACGGCCACCACATTTCCCCTGGCTCAACCAGATATTTCCTAAAGAGACCAGCCCAACCAAAGCCTAATACCTAATTTTCAAACAACCAAGGATCAATTGCTTTGGCACCGGATATTAAAAAAAAAATAAAGAAATAAAGAAAGAAGAGGAGTTAGTTACCTGAGTGGTAAGCATAACAAGGAAGGCAGGAAGAAACGTAAGCTTCCTCTTATACAAGAGCTTGACAGCAGTCAAAATATGAGCAGCATAAACAGTTCCAGCTCCGGAGTTAGCAAAAATGGTGATCAAAACATGTTCCTTGATATTGAAGGGACCCGGGTTCATGGAAAACTGAAAGATGGTATCCTTAAAGAAGACATGATTGGGAAGTGTCCGAGCCATGAGATGACCAAGAGGCACCACAGCAATTTGTGCCGAAATGGCAGTGATTGTCAATGGCTGTGTCCTGTACCAAAAGAACTGGTTGACAAAGGACAGTACTGCACATGAAAGAATACCCAAAACCCACATTCTGAATGTCACACACGGCAGCGTTGGATCATCAGTTTTGGGCACTGTTAAATCCACTTGCTTTATCACACACTCTTCTTCCATGGCCGTAGCCTCAGATATCTCAGCAGCAGCCGCCATTGATGAATGCAATATGTTCTTGCTCTTTCTTTGTAAGAATAATAATATTGTTATAGCAGCAACCAACGAAGACTGTGTAGGTGTAGCTATAATACGAACAAGACTACAAAGATGGACATAAAGGTAATGGGATAAGAGATCATCTAATAACTGTAATTAGGAATCTGAGACTGAGAGAGAGATTCCTTAATTAATGATGTGTTAATTAATTAATAATAATTAATTAATAATACAGCTAAGCATTTTTTTTTTTTTTTTTTTGAAAAGAAAAAATTTCCTAGTAGAAGTAGTTGCATTGTCTTTTACTTTTTATTCGAAAAAGGATGGTCTCACGTGCACTACACACTACTAATTCCACTATTTTTTCTTCTTTTTTCATTAATAGTAAATACACTTGCCCCACTGTCAAATCAATCAAGGTGGGTAAGATAACAATATATGTGATCCCCTTCACTGTATTTGTTGAATCTTATCTTCTACCATTTCATTCAAAACAAAATTCCACAATATATTATTATATGGATTACAAATATGTTATTTTTGACATTGAATATGTAATTTAAATTATTAATTATATAAATTCTATCAATAAATATGTAATTAATTTTATGTTTTGAAAAGTTTCATGTTTATTAATAGAGTTTGCATGTTTAATAATTTAAGTTGCATATTTAATACTAAAAATTATATGTTTGAATTATGAGTAAGAAATACCCTTCGGATACTGTAAGCGGGCCTATTATTATATAAGTTTTATTATTCTATCTGGTACTGGCAGGTAATAGAATTAAAATTCGGACCATTAAAATTAAAATAAAAATTATTGAATTTGAAATTAAATTATTCAATATTAAAAATTATAAATTCAATGATTTATTATTATCCTTCCCCCGATATTGATAGGGTAGACATGCCCTAATTATATATTATTATATAGCAATTTTTAATAATAAAATAATTAAGTACTTCAAGAAAATGAATACACGATTTTTTTAGAAACAAAATAAAAGAGTATTTAATTAATAAATTATAGACATGACTAGGGATGACAGTGGATAGAGTTTGGTGCAGGTTTGTCATTACCAAACTCGCACTCACATATGTATTTAAATTATCAAACCCAAACCATACTCGCCGCGAGTTTTAATTTTCATTACCAAACCTGCACCCGCATATAAAAATAAATTATCAAACCCGCATTGGTACCCAACGGATTTTTCGCGGGTTTTTAAAATATCGAATTCCTTTATGCTCTTAATAATACAATCTTTTTAATTAAACATTAATACTTTTTCATAACATACAAAAAAAAATGTATTTGACAGTTACAACATAATGTCATTATTTATAACATAATGTTAAATTCATATTATCATAATTATATCCATGAATCACTAGCTGAATATCTTTCATTATGTTAAATTCATATCATCAAAATTATTGAACCATGACCAAAAGTAATTCAAAAATACTAAAAAAGAGCAATTCAAAAATTATAAGTTAGTAAGTTTTGTTATATGAGAGAATTTTTAACCCTAAATATATATAAAAAAAAAAAAAATTAAGCTTATGGATAGCGGATACCCGCAGTGGGTATCCGCTGGTTTTGCTTAATTACCAAATCCACAATGAGTTTTATTTTAAATTATCAAACCTGCACCAAATCTGCTTAAATATTTACTAAATTCTACCTATTGCAGATGTGTTTTTGCTATTTGCGGACGAAATTGTCATTCTTACACATGACAGAATATAATAGATTCAACCTAAAGAATTAAACTAATATTATTAATTTGGATCTGGAAAATTACACTTTTGGTGCTGGAGCAAATCTGAAAAGCACTTCAGAATAGGGATTGGTTACCCTATAAAGTAATTAGCTTATGCTTATCTCAAACCTGATACAAGTAGCACGTCATCGTTTTGTCTTTGCCAGCCAAGCAAGAGATTGTCAATTTGAAATTTGTAATGCCATCGCTTTCTTTAATTATTAAATCTTCACTTTCAATAAATTATTATTATTATATCTTGTTGCTCCTCCTTTCTCATTTTCACATGCCAAGTTGTTGTGTCGGTACCGATTTAATGGCAACGACTTTTTGAACTATAAACATCAATATTCAATTTATTTGACAAATATTAAAGAATCTTCGTAACCTCTTTTAATGCAAGTCGATTCAATGCTATACAAAATTAAGGATATATTGAAGAGGTTCGGGAATTCTGGTGATCTTCAATTTCTATCCGGTGGTAATATGAGTCCCACACAAATTTTTCATTCATATAAAATGACCCGTTTGATAATTGCCTCATATCAATATTTTTTTTTTTGAAATATTGGAAATATCACCGTTATCAAATCACTCAATCCGAGTATAAACAGAGTAGATAAAATCCTCTGCTATCTTATGATCTTACAAAAAGTACATCTCATACACTCGAATCTAAGACCTGACATGTGTCATTTTAATATTCTAAAATCTAACTTGCAAATCCGTTTACGACACAATTAATATTTGTTTAATTGTTCGTGTCCATACGTTTACACGTTTATGTCCCGTTTATAATTCATTTATTAATTTATCATCTCATAATCAAATAATCATATTATAAATGGATAATCGTCTCATAATCGAATAATCATATCGTGTCGACCCGTGTCAAGTGATTTTGAGATGATTATTGAACAAATCATATTCGTATTTGTTCAAATTTGACACGACATGAAAACATAATTGTCATCTCTAGGTCAATATATGATGTGATTCTCGTATCATTAGAGTGTATTTATGACGAAAATATATTTATTACTACTTAAATAGAATTTACAAGTATTACAAAACTTGAACAAAAACCTCACTTTTTACACTCTCTCCACACACTCACTTGTGTTTGTGTTAGGGATGACTAAGCTAATAAAAAATTCAACAATAATAATGGCACCACAAGGTTGTTGGTTGTTGCCCCACCAAATTTTGACAATAGTGGCCATAAACTTTGACAATTGTAGTTGGTGGTTGCAGTTTGGACATTTCAATTCTCCTCCTTTAGTTGCTTCTGAAGAGATTGTCATAGGACAAGCTCTAGCTTATCCCGAATAACCATCTTTGTAAATGTTTGCTAATTCTCTTTTTTATGGATCTTTACTAATCTCATCAGTTGTTGATTAATAAATGCATGAAAATTGTACTTTGAACATCACTAATTCAGCTTGATTATTAAGTATTTGATCTTAATTATATTTTATTTATGTTTTATTATTAGGAAGCAATGAAACATGGATATTGGGAAAATTGTACGTGTTTCGGTACCTTACGGAAGCATCGAAAGCACGCAGGAAGAACAGAATCGATGAAAGTATTATTCCGGAAAAACTGCTGCCACGAGTCGCAACGCGCCTTTCCTGGCATCGCGACGCACCTCAACAAATTTACATATAGAAATGCCCCGCAAGTTGGGCGCTGCAACGCCACTTTTCGACGCCCTGACAGATGTTCAGAATCTTAATTAGGTCGTATTTTATGCACATAAGGACTCCAGGACTTCCCTATATAAATCTAAGCTCGTCCAAAACCCTAAAAGGAGAGAGGAAATACACAACAAAGAGTTGAAATCAATATTTGAAAGAAGAATAACGAGGAAGCTTCAGGCCAGACAGGATATCTCTCCATCTCTTCAGGCTATGTCTCTTTCTTCTATAGAGAACTAATCTTCTAGGAAAAACTAAGGATAACTCTTGAATTAGTTCTTATATTCATGTTTTTGATTCCTGAATGTTCTTCGATGTTTAATACAATTGACGATCTGCTATTCTTTATTATCTTATGATTATGAATCCATAGATTGTGTTTTACCAATTTGCATATAAGAATAGCATGCTTCTTCTATATGTGATTGGGGAACCAGGTTGTGACTGGTAAAATTATTTTATTAGTTGATATTTTGCTGCAGTATTACCTATGGGTATATTGTTGATGTTAGATAGGTCATAACGATAACATTGTGTGTTGTTAACATAGAGAAAATAATTCATCGATTACCTTATAATTTAATATATATTTGGTTGAAATATCTTCCGATTGTTGGTTTGGGATGTGAAACCTATAATTGAGTAATAAAATGAATCAACTACTAAATATAGGAATTTGATACAATAGGGATTCCTGACGCTTTGATGCTTTTCTCTACTGATAACTTTTAAGTATTTTTCATAATTTTACTTTACATTACCAATTCAATATATTCTCTTTAATTAAGTTATTGCTAAAGTTTTCATTAAGTGAATTAGTTCCTTTATAACCATCTCTTGAGGAATCTACACCCCAACTATACTGGCGATAACCGTGAGTATTTTTTGGGCGTACATACATAACTTCGATATACCCTTGAAGTATCTGAGAATCCATTTAATTGTCTCTTAGTATTCTTTTCCTGAATTAGAGAGAAAGACCTCACTACACCTATTGCGTGAGCAATATCTGGTCTGGAATATACTATTGCATACATTAGGCTTCCAACTGCTTAAGAATAAGGTATGATGACATCTCATATATCTCTTTCTGGACGAGTGGGACAAACTCTTATACAATTTGAAGTGGTAAGTGTTGGGTTTCTATTAAGTCACAAGGACAAATCAAGTAATGAAACACATGTGAATACTCGTAAAAGCATGGCGGAATCATACTTACACGCGATCAGATTGGATGCATCGAAGAAAATCTTTTCCTCCTTCATTGAAGAAACTCTCGGAAATGGTCCTTGGTGTGCTCCTTGGAGTTTTTCCATCAAGCTCCAAGCTTTGTATGTGAATCCAAGCTCATGGGAAAAGTTTCCCTAATCACCTTTGTATGTCTTCTTTAGTGTGCTAGCACATAGGAAAACTTGCCACAAATTTTCCTTCTTGTTCATCAATGTTTCGGCCAAGCAAATATTTTGGAGAAGAGAAGAATTGGCTTCATGGCCGAATGGAGAGGGGAGGTGAGAGAGAAAAGATGTTGTGTATTTAGTTATTGATTTCAAAAATCAATTAAAACTATATCAAATTCAACTTTCAAAAAGTCAAGCCATAAAAGCCATCCACTCACATCACTATTCACATCACATCTATCACTATTCACATTACTCATGACAAGTTGTCAAGTCACTCAAAGTGACTAGACATCACATCACTCAAAGTGACTAGCGATTTGACGCTTGATGTGACTAGCGATTTGATGCTTGATGTGACTTGTGGGCTGCACTTGATTCGAAATACGAGTGCGCCCATAAACACTCTCGGGGCTCGGATTCACTAATTCCGAATTAACAAATTTTTTGTTGCATCGTAATTAAATCTAATTTAATTAAATAATCATGCCTAGCAAAATTACTATTCATGTCGCTAATGAATTAATTCTAAATTAATTCGTTTGCCCGAATTAAAATCTAATTTTAATTCCGCGTCGAAATCCAATTTCGTTTAATATATCGAATATATTAATTTATCGATTAATTCCAAATTAATCGTTCTCTCTCTTTAAATAATATTTTATCCTAGATAAAATATTTCCGTAATTAATCCAAGATTAATTTTCTCTCTCTAATAATTAATCCCAGATTAATAAAGTGCGAGTCATACGTCATCGGTGAATCTTCGGGAAGCGACCCATGAGATCCCCGGATATGTTGGCAGTAAATACAGTCATCGGACTATCCGAATACGTACGTACCTAGTACTACGTTTTTACCGATTTACAAGACAATGTTGGCTTCTAGCAAAGTGCCATGCCTACCCAATTCTCCAGAAATATGCTTACAGGAATAAGTATCTATATCAGGCGTAGTATACGTAGTATTGTGTATGTCGATCCAGTATCGGATGGTCACATGCTAGGCCTGAGGCTGGAAATGTGTCTGCCCCGTACGGAGCACATATCGGATCTCTGGTAACTAGTCTCTATAATTGGATAATACATGACCTAGTCATAATATCCCGATAGCTGCAGCATATAAGAGAACAAGTTCCGTATCTTACGTGATCATCATCTCCACTATGACTGAAGTGATACTTTCATCTTGACATCACACCCACATACACATGATTCTCAATATACCCAGAAGAGGCGTATACAGAACCGGTTAAAGCCCTGGATGACCAAGACCAAAGTATATGATTTTCGCAAGTATTAGCGGTGTAAGTCTCAGGTTAAGACCAATACACCTACCCTGAATTCGGACTTCCATAGACACATAGTTATACTACCAATGGAATTCTGAAGGGGTCTATCCAGAGCGAAGCTATTTCCGTACCATCGGTAAACACAACCTCCTATTACACTTGCATGAGTATCCAATACCCAAATATGAGAACTATGTCGTTATGCTCCATAACATGCACAAGTGGTAATACTAGTCTATTCCGCATTATCGATGTCCAATCTCGATAATACTACGACTAGGGATATTTAATGATTAAACCTTCGTGGATTGATACTGTCTCATATCATCTCAATCCATGAACTAATCATAAGGACCTTTCATCATTTATACATCTAGGTGATCTAATCACAAATGATAAAAGAAATCTCCTTAGTCACATAGTTAATTTGTACAACAATACCATGATCAGTACAAATAGTGACGCTATGGGTCATAATTGTCCAACAATCTCTCACTTGGCCTATAGCCAGTCACTCAGGTGATTAACACCTGAACTATGTACGGGTCGCTCAAACTTCTGCTGAGAGACAGCTTTCTTCTGCGGATTCAAAAGGTTATCATCTGATGCGATTTATTCAATCATCACATCGCCACGATGTATGATCCGAACGAATCAGATGAAACAGTTTAAAGTATATATCTGGATCGTTGATGAGATCGTTAATTCTTTAGCCTGTGCTGTAGCCTAGCTCAGCTGCTAACAGAACTATATCTAATCTAATTAGATTTATTTAGATCCAAGATGCTATTATTGCTGCGACAGTCGCAACAATGTTCGGTTTTTATTGGTTTATACGGTACAGTATCTTACATGGAAGATTTCCAGCTCACTGTTCCGTTATTCAAACTTTATAGTACATTTGTTACGACTTACAGTCGTTATTATCGGTATGGAAACTTGCAGCCGTGAACCCAGTCACTTCAAGTTCTCTTTCTCCATAATATAAGACAGCATCTTCAGTTCATCTAAGATACTAGAGGATGTCCTTAATATCAATCCAGTGACTATCACTTGGATTGGCCTGATTGTGACTCCATATGCTCAAAGCATATGAGACACCAGGTCACGTACATTTTTCAATGTAAGAGTTCTCAGAGAGTGTCAACAAATTTTAGATCTATCCCAGTAGATCTTTATTTCTAGAATAAAAGTTGTTTCTCTCAAGAATTCTACGGAGAATTTCCATGAAAGCAAAGCTTCACCGATTGTTTTATGAGAATATCATTTCCAAGAAATGACATATCATCATTATTAGGACAATCATTGTCAGTGCGCTCCCACTAACCTCCTTATATACACACAAGAATCATTTTTTTCGTTTTGAATCAAATCATACACCATTATGATTACATCAAAATGATTGTTCCAAGAACCCAATGCTTGATTCATTCCCTCTATGGATCGAAAAACCTGCAAACCTTGTTTGCTAGTTTTGGTACGATAAAATCGTTAGGATGTTATAAACATCCTCCAAAAGGTTTCCTTTCAAGGAAAGCGATTTTGACGTTTAGCTGCCATATTTCATAAATGAAACATGCAGCATCAGCAAGTATTATCTAAATGGATTTATCGTGACAACAGGTAAAAGGTTTCGTTGTAATCGACACAATGTTGATAATTATACCTTTTCGCTACAAGCCTAGCTATGTACGTTGTATGTTGCCATACATTTATGTCTTCCTTGAAGACTCATATCGTACCAATAGGCACAATACCTTGAGGTACAACAACTAGTATCCAAACATAGTTGGTATACATGCAATCCATTTCGGATATCATGGCACTTTACCATAATAGGGAGTCGATACCTTGTATCACTTCCTCAAACATAGTCAGTTTGTATTCCTCAATAAGATTGACATCTTTATAAGGTGAGATCAGAAACCCATACCTCCCAGGTTGTTTTATGACTCTCTCCGACTTACGCGGTTCTTGTGTATTCGAAGATTAATGGTACAATTTCATCCTTGATGAATAGTTTGTGTTCCATTAAGGACTTGGTGCCTTGAACAGTATTACTCTGATTTCCATCGAGTTTTACTATCCTCTCACTTGCCACTGCATATCTGCATTCCTCTTAGGAAAACCGCATGGTGAGCAACAATAACATTGTTTTCTTGTGAGATGTATAAGTACTAAACTTTGGTTTCCCTATGATAACCTACAATTAGGCACTTATCCGATTTGGGTTCTAGTTTGGTATTATCCAAACGTATGCCTAGCATTCCCAAATCATCAGGAATGAGAAAACCCGGTTTCTTTCCTGTTCATATCTAATATGAAGTCTGTCAAAACATATTTATATGGAACCTTATTCAAAATAAGTATTGCACTGTTAAATGTTTATCCCTTTGAAGGAAAATGGTAGCTCAGAGCGACTCATGATTAACCTTATCATGTCTAACAAAATTTAGTTTCTCTCTTGTTCAAACACATCATCAAACTGACGTGTTCCATGATGAGTCATCATTGAAAGAATACTATACTCTTTCAAGTATTTGAGAAACTTATTGTTTAAGTATCTTCATTATGGTCTAACTGTAATGAAATAATACTTTAGCCGATCTGTCTATCTACTTCGTGTCGAAACTTTAAAAGTTTCCGATTTGTGTTTCAAAAGAAACACATAACCATAACGCGATGCCACATCCGTAAAGGTCACGAAACATTCATATCCACCTCTAGCCTAGCGAGATATGGGCCCACTTACGTCTCTATGAACGAGGGCTAACAGATCGTTGACACTTACACTTTTACCAAGTAAAAGTTGTTTTAGGCACTTTGCCCAATAAACTAGATTCGTAGACTTCATATGAACAGAATCAAATCTGTCATAGTATCCACTCTTCAAAAGTGTGGATATACGAGTCTTGTTTAATGTGTCCCAGACAACACACTGCCACAAATAAGTCTCATCTGATCAAATCAGTTTGAGCTACTTGTTTGTCATGTTATATGTTTGAGATTTATTTATATTCAAAATATAAACACTGTTATTTACATCTAATGTGTTTATCTCAATACCATCTTTATAAAATAAAATACTTTAGTGTTCTAGAATATAAAGGTACACTCGCAACGAGTAATACTCGATATAAAGATAATATTTCTAGTCAAACTAGTTACATTAAACAGTCTCCTAATTTAAGTACGCACCCAAATGGTAGTTCCTAAACTTAGGTTTCTACGGTTAAAACTGCGACTGTCGTCACGTTTCCAATTCACAGATTAATCTCATCTGAAGTCAGTATCCCACTAATCAGCAGATTCTGCACATCACTACATATCTATGTATCACATTTAGTATCTAAAATCCAATTTTAATATTAGTAGTGAACATGTTTATAACAAACATTATTGAAGCCGGAGCCCTGCCCCTCTTCAGTTCCTTCATGTCTGCCTTGTCCATACGGCCATCATGCTTCAGTGACCCCGTTTACCACAGTATTAGGTAGACATTTTGGGATATGTCCTTTGTCTTTCTAGAAGACTGTAATGATTTTGCATTTGCTCTTTTCCACATCCCAGAAGCATTTGGCCAAGCCTTGGCCTTCTGGGATATCGAAGTAAGATGTGCTTTGAGCTTCTTTCCTTATTGCAAACTTTGGCTTTGGCTCCTTGAGCATGACCATTAACTCTCTAAGAGTTTATTATTGCATTTTATGCTTCTAAGATCTAAGAATAGATCTATGAAGATCCTTCAATTTCAACATCATGGTTTAAAGTGTTAGACAATTATGACCCATAGCGTCACTGTTTGTAAAAGACATTGTGTTCTTATACAAAATTAACTATGTAGTAATGAAATTACCTTTTACCGTTTCGTAATTTATTTACTTTGATATATAAATGGTAAAAGTCCATATGATTAGTTCCGGATTGAGATGATATGAGACAGTATCAATCCATAAAGGTTTAATCATTAAATATCCCTAGTCGTAGTATTATCGAGACTGGACATCGATAATACGGAATAGACTAGTATTGCACTTGTGCGCGTTGTGAGGGCATAACGGCATAGTTCTCATATATTTAAGTATAGGATACTTATGCAAGTGCGATATGAGGTTGTGTTTTACCGATTTTATGGAAAATAGCTTCGCTCTGGATATATGTCTATGGGAGTCCGCTTCAGGGTAGATGTATTTAGTCTTATCCTAAGACTTGCATCGCTAGTACTTGCGACAATCGGTAAACTTTGGTTTTGGTCATCCAGGCTTTAACAGGTTCTGTGTACGCCTCTATTCGGTTTATTGAGAATCGTAGTGTATTGGGTGTGATGTCAAGACGGAAGTATCACTTCAGACATAAGGAGATGATGATCAGACATGGATTCATAACTAGTTCTCTATTGTGTTGCAACCACTGGGATAATATGACAAGGTCATGATTATCCGATTCAAAGAGACTAGTTGCTTGATATCTGATATGTGATTCGTACGGGGCATATACTATTCCAGCCCCAGGCCTTGCACGTGACATCAGATAATGGATCACAATATGCAATACTACGTATTCTACACCTGACATAGATTATATATTCCAGTAAGAATATTTCTGGAGAATTGGGTAGACACGGTGCTTTGCTAGAAGCCAACCATGTCTTGTAAATCGGTAAGCACGTGGTACGAGGTACTCACTTTATCAGATAGTCCGATAATCGGATTTACTGCCAATATATCCAGAGATCTCTTGGGTCGCTTCCCAAAGATTCACCGATGACAGTTGACTCGACTAGAATTAATCTGGGATTAATTTAGAGAGAGAAAATTAATCTGGGATTAATTGAGGCTTTATTTAATCTAGGATTAAATGTGTTCGAAAGAGAGATAACGCGATTAATTTGGAATTAATCGGTAAAATAAATTTAATAGTTAAATTTGATTTTTCTATTTAATTTATTTGAATTGGCTAAAATTAATATATCAGATATATTAATATGAATTGTATTTCATTACAAAATTAAAGTCGGACTTTAATACGAACGAATGAATTAATTTAGAATTAATTCATAAATGATGTTCGTAATATATTTGCGAGGCATCGTTATTTAAAGATTAATTATTCAGAGACGAAAGTTCGTTTAATCGGATTAAACGGAACCGAGCCGCGGTAAATGTTTGTAGAGACATTTGAATTTTAAATTCAAATATGGGGCCCACTTCACATGTGGTAGTTGAAATTTATGCCAAGCCACCTACCACTCAACCACCTTGTAATGGTTTTGGTAAAACCATTTACCCAACCACCTAGTTTAGGTGAAAAGGGTAAAAGTGATTTTACCAAAACCAACTCTCTCTCTCTTTTGGTAACACTTGAACCAAAACAAACCCTAGCACACAAGGCTTGGGCGTGAGCTTCCTCTCTCTCTTCACTTTGATTTTCTTGCAAACTCAAAGAAGCTAGCACTTCAAAGATCAACAAAAGTGATAGGGAAACATCTTCAAGAGTTGGAATCAACACTTTAAGCTTGGAACTTGGAGTTCTCTTCTCATAATTTTAAAAGCTCAAATCCGTTCATTGTAAGTATTCCGCAACTTATAATGATTTTAATCACATGCTTTCATGTTTATTAGATCCTTGGCATGTTCTAGGAACACTAACAATGATATCAGAGCCAATTTTACACATGAAATGATGTGTTTAAATGCATGTTTAAATGTTGATTGTTGGTTTGATTGGATTAGAATCAAAGACAATAATGTTATGTTAAATTCAAAGAGCATGTTGAGCATGAAATGATGAATTTTGGTTTCAATTGTGTTTGAATATAAATTTTTGGATTAAGCATGATTAATTAAGTTAATTGGTATTTTGGAAATATTAAGTTTAATTAATTAATCATGGCTAATACATTTTAATTAAAATAATTGTGATATTTGGAATATTATAATTATGTTAATAAGCCTTTAAATATAATTTGGGCTAAAAGTGTGTATTTGGGCTTAATGGGCTTAGTTTGACCAAGTTTGGTTTTGGACTTTTGGATTGGATCCAATTGGACCCAAAACCAATTCCATAAAGTCCAAATACATCACTTGGCCCTTTAAAGAATTTAATTGGGTCTAATGAGCCTAAATCGATTTGTTGGCAAAATGGTGATTATATTGGGCCTTGGCATTTTGGGTTTGATCCATTATGGCCAAAGCCCATGCCTTGAGAATCAATTAAAAGCCTATTGGACTTTAATTAAAATGACATTGGATGTTATTGGGCCTTGAGACCCATCAAGATTGGATTTGGAATCCAAGTCTTTAAGGCAAATAAATAAGTGTAAATATTTAATTTGGAATTAAATTGGAATTAGTATTGAATACAAATAAATTGGATTTAAAGTTGTAGTTCGATATAATTCAAGAATATGTACTTAAAAGTATTTATTCTTAAAATGAGTTGGACTCGCGCAAATCAAATCATTGTTTGAATATTGGATGGTCATTAATCAAAGATTAATTAATTGGATTAGATTGATTGAATAACATGATTTGTATGAATACATAAATGTGTTGTATGAATAATGTATATCAAATGGATATTAGAGAAGGGCAATGGCAATTTTAGAAATTGTAATAAGTTTAGAATTTATTAAATTGGACCTGCGTGTCCAGCCTTTTATCTCCTTATTCTTTGTTTTTCTCTCTCACCAATTCCCCTCAATGTAAATGAGGTTTCTATTGTATTATGTAATTGGGTAGGAGTTAGAATAGTTCTAGCCGGGGAGAGGAAAATGAGCGATTTGTTCTAGGAACAATCTGTTTAAATATCTATCCGCATATCGTTATTAATTTACTTTTGCGCCTTATGATGTTTTAGAAGCATGCTTAAGGGTGTATGATGAGACCTAATCAAAGATAATAAATTGGTTACCAATTTACGTGAAAAACCATCAAAAATATATTAAGCGTTTTTCCTTCCGTTGAGTGATTCTTACTCAAGATCCAAAGTTGGCATTGGTTTGTTGGCCAAAGTCAAAACATTTGTCAATTGTGGATGTGTTTGAATCATAAAAGTTTTGTTCCATATCGGTGTCTTGTCCAAGTCGTGATTTTTTTTGTCAAAGTCAAGATCACTTCTTGTCCATCAAAATTGATTACGAAGCTTTCCATGTCAATCATTAAGTTGTTGTGCCAAAGCCAATGCTTAGTTGATTCAGAGGAAAAAGGTTAGGAAAATATATTGGATATATTGGCATATATATTGTATATATGTTTCCGACTTGGATGTCTACCTACCAGATCTAGGAATTGGATAAGATCCAACTGATCTTCGAGATCTACCTAGTTAAATACCATACAGCTTGTTGGCCAAAGTCAAAGTTGTGTGTTATTTAACGGGATCCTAGCCCACTAGGAAACTGGGTTTCCTGAGTACTCGATAGAGGGTTAGCTTTACGCGTTTTCAAAATATTTCGTCAAAACTATTTTAGTTGGACTAATACAGTGTTATTTTTCTTGTAATAGTTAGACTATACCCAAAAATTGTTGACTAGATAGTTGGACTATCGTAGTCAAGATGAATGGAAAAGGAAATTTCCGAGACATTATCATGGGCGAAAATGTCTTTAAGGACACGAACTTTGCCGATTAGGAAATGAATCAAGAATAGTCCTTAGAGCCGAGAGGCTGCTGCACACTATACAGAGACCTCTTGGGCCTAAGCCCAAACCTGATGAGCTGCTTGAGCTGGAGCTTTGGAAGACTTACAGCGATGATTGTGATACTGCTCAGTCAAGTATGCTTGCTGCTATGACTCACCATTTCCGTCGACAGAATAGGGACTTGGATCCTTATAACATACTGGCGAGGTTGCAAGATCTTCACCGATCTAACCGAAGATCGCATAGATATGAGTTAGTAAAGAAGCTCTTCCGTTCACGTATGTCAGAAGGCATGTCTGTTGAGTCCCATGTGGCACAGATGATTGCTGACACAGATGAGCTGGCTGAAATGGGGATAGTCTTTGAGGCTGAGATTACCATAGATATGATCTTGCAATCTCTCCCCGACACTTGGAGACAGTTCATCATAAACTATAATTTGATGAACACTGATGATACTCTTGGAGACTTGTTGTCAGTTCTCAAGGAAGCCGAGAATGAGCTGCTTAAGGGTAATAAGCACAAGGCGTACTTTGCTTCAACATCTCAGACACTGAGGGTTGGGCCCAAGGCGACTGGAGGTGTGAAGAAGAAGAAGCATAATAGAAAGGGCAAGGCCAAATCGTCAAAGGCTTCTGGGAAGCCTAAGGACAAATCTCAGGATGTTTGCCTCCAGTGCGGCAAGCGGGGTCACTGGAAGCGTGACTGCCACGAGTACAAGGCGCTCCAGAAGGAGATTAAAGCGGGCAAGGCACCAGCTTTATGTATGTTTGTTATTGAAATAAACATGACTACTTCTAGTTTTAAAAATTGGATTTTTGATTCAGGTTGTGGTACTCACATTTGTACTGATGTGCAGGATCTACGGATTAGCAGGAGATTGACCTCAGGGGAGATTGATCTACGCGTTGGAAATGGGGCACCAGTCGTCGTTTTGGCCGTTGGCACTTTTGTTTTAGAACTGCCCTCAGGGCATGTACTTGAACTTACAGACTGTTATTATGTACCTACTTTGACTAGGAATATTATTTCTGTATCTATGTTAACCCAATGTGGTATACTTTTATATTCAGGAACACTGGGTGTTTTGCTTATAAAAATGAGGTAGAAATTTGCACTGCTGTTGCAAATAATGGTCTTTATATTTTGAATATAATCAATCTCAAACATATAATATAATAAATAAAAGGCTCAAAACGAGTAACAAAAAATGAAACTTATATGTGGCACTGTCGTCTGGGACACATAAACAAGACTCGCATATCCACACTTTTGAAGAGTTGGTACTTGGATGGATTTGATCCAAATTCATATGACGTATGCGAATCTTGCTTATTAGGTAAAATGCCTAAATCACCTTTAGCGGTAAGGGTGAATGCGCCACCGAACTGTTAGCTCTCGTTCATAGTGACCGTATGTGGGCCCATGTCTAGCCAGACTAGAGGTGGATATGAATACTTCGTAACCTTTACGGATGATGCATCACGTTATGGTTATGTGTATCTTATGAGACACAAGTCGGAAACTTTTGAGAAATTTAAAGAGTTTCAACACGAAGTTGAAAAACAGACAGGCAAGAGTATAAAGACATTACGGTCCGACCGTAGTGGCGAATACTTGAGCAATGAGTTTCTAGATTACTTGAAAGAATATGATATTCTTTCACAGTGGACTCCTCCTGGAACACCGCAATTAAACGGTGTGTTCGAATGGAGAAACCGAACTTTGTTGGACATGGTAAGGTCAATGATGAGTCGCATTGAGCTACCTATTTCCTTGGGATATGCATTAAACAGTGCAATTCTTATTTTGAATAAGGTTCCGTCAAAGTTTGTACAACAGACTCCGTATGAGATATGGACAGGAAAGAAACCGGGTTTCTCATTCCTGAAGATTTGGGGATGTTGGGCATATATTAAACATTTGGAAGGTACCAAACTAGGACCCAAATCGGGTAAATGCCTATTTGTAGGTTATCCTAGGGAAACCAAAGGATATTAATTTTACAACCCACAAGAGAACAAAGTATTTTTTGCTCTACATGCAGTTTTCCTTGAGAGAGAATTCCTTAATGCAGTGGTTAGTGGGAGGAAAGTAGAACTCGATGAAAATCGGAGTGATACTATTCCTGGCACAGAATCCTTAACGGAACAAGAACAGTTCATCATGGATGAAACTGTACCACAACCTTCGAATACATAAGAACCGCGTAGGTCAGAGAGAGTTAGAAGCCAACCTGAGAGGTATGGGTTTCTGATCTCACCTCATGTGGATATCAATCTTATTGAGGAAGACGAACCGGCTACGTATGAGGAAGCGATACAAGATATCGACTCTACTTTATGGCAAGAAGCCATGAAGTCCGAAATGGATTCCATGTACACCAAACACGTTTGGACACTGGTTGATGCACTAAAGCCTATTGGTTGAAAGTGGATCTTCAAGAAAAAGACTGACATGGATGGCAGCATACAAACGTACAAAGCTAGGTTTGTAGCGAAAGGGTATCGTCAACGACATGGTGTCGATTACGACGAAACATTTTCACCAGTTGCCATGATTAAATTCATTCGGATTATGCTTGCTATTGCTGCATATTTCGATTACGAGATATGGCAGATGGACGCCAAAACTACTTTCCTTAACAGAAACCTTTTGGAGGATGTTTATATGCAATAGCCTTATGGTTTTGTCGCACCAAAACTTACAAACAAAGTTTTTAAGTTAAATCGATCCATTTATGGATTGAAGCAAACATCACGTTCTTGGAACCAATATTTTGATGAGATCATCAAAGAATATGATTTCATTCAAAACGAGGATGACCCTTGTCTATATAAGAAGGTTAGTGGGAGCGCACTGACTTTTATTGTCCTTTATGTTGACGATGTATTGCTTATGGGCAATGACATTCCCATGTTAACATCGGTGAAAGCTTGGCTTTCATTAAAATTCTCCATGAAAGATCTGGGAGAAGCAGCCTATATTCTAGGAATAAAGATCTACCGGGATAGATCTAGAAAGCTGCTTGGACTCTCCCAGAGCACGTACATCGACAAAGTGTTGAAAAGATTCATCATGGATCAGTCCAAGAGGGGACTGTTACCAGTGTCACATGACATCACTATATCTAAGGACATGTGTCATAAAACTCAAGATGATAGAAACAACATGAGTCGGATACCATTGGCCTCGGCAGTTGGATCGATCATATATACCATGATATGTACGCGACCTGATGTCTCGTATGCTCTGAGCATGTGTAGTCGCTATCAGGCCGATCCAGGTGATGGTCACTGGATAGCGGTTAACAACATCCTTAAGTATCTTAGACGAACTAAGGATGCTTTCTTAGTTTATGGAGATGGAGAACTTGAGGTAACTGGGTATACCGATGCAAGTTTCCAAACCGATAAAGACGACTCTAAGTCGCAATCCGAGTGCATATTTTATTTGAACAACGGAGCAGTAAGCTGGAAATCTTCCAAGCAAGAGACTGTTGCCGATTCAACAACAGAAGCGGAGTATATTGCTGCAGCTGAAGCAGTAAAAGAGGCAGTTTGGATCCGTAAATTCCTAATTGGATTAGGAGTAGTCCCGTTAGCAGCTGAGCCCATTCCATTGTATTGTGACAATAACGGGGCTATAGCACATGCTAAGGAACCGGGTCTCATCAACGATCCAAGCATGTTCTTCGACATTTCCATCTGATTCGTGAGATCATACATTGTGGCAATGTGAAGATCGAGAAGGTCGCATCAGATGACAACATTGCAGATCCGCTGACGAAAGCTATTTTAAGCAAAAGTTTGAGAAACATATACATAGTTCAGATGTTAGATGCTTGAGTGAATGGCTATAGGCCAAGTGGGAGATTGTTAGAAAATTATTACCCATAGCGTCATTGTTTGTAAAAGACATTGTGTGAATAGGTGTGAAATCTGATAGAACTTTAGGACAAAAATATTACTTCTCTTATCAATTACACTTGTGACTGTTGTGGGCAAAAATGAATTGATTAATATTGTGTTGGCTGTGTATATGGAGAATGGTAATTATAATCGGAGAATTTACTTATTCGGTAGTTTAGAAAGAAACAAAACAACTAGTAACTTGGAGTAGAAGTTTCACATGATTAGTCACTAACTTCTATTTTCTCTTTTCTTTTTGCTTTTGTGTGCATTAGTTTTACTTTCTTCTTCTACTTTTTTCAAACGTTTGTGGGTATCGTTGCTGTAAGCCCTCACGAGACTACAACTCGTCCACTAGGGACACCTAAAGGTTTAAAGGCTTGTTGCATAGGCTAAATGCAACCGTGATCCCTACGAAAGTGGCTTAGTTAATATTATTTTTGTGTTATTTTATTTAGTGTTTTGCTCGAGGACTAGTAAAATGTTAGGTTTGGGGGTGTGATGAGTGGTATTTATATCACTATTTCTCACTCATTTAACCTAATATTTTGTATAGTTTCTCGAGTTTATGAATGTTTTGATGTGTTTTTGTTTATTTTGCAGATAAAAATAATATTGAGACTTAATGGAATCAACTCGGAGCTAAAACGATGAAATCAGGAGGAAAAATTGTCAAAAACGAAATTTTACTATTCGCCTCACGAAGTGCAGTCCAAAATTCCAATTTTGCGCAAGTTTCATATTTTCGCCATAACGTTTTCGTCCGTTATCCGATTGAGCTGATTCAAGTTGCAGATTAAAGAAGACCCAAAGATCTAAAACTTTAAAAGTCAAAATAATTTCGAATTGTGAAGTTTTCATGGCCGAAATTGATGAACAATACAGTATATTTTGTGTATCTACTATAGTCATTTACAAAATATAAAATTAAATTAATAAAATAAAAAAAATAAAAATTGTCAAACTTCCACCAAACATGCAAGAGTGTTTGTGCCATGTTTGGTGCCTTTTTTGGTGCCATGTTTGGTGGAGTGTTTGGTGGCATGTTTGGTGGCATGTTTGGTGGAGCAATTTGTGGAGCAATTGGTGGAGAAATTGGTGGAAGCCTTTAGGTTTTTCTATAAATATCAAGCCATTTCATTTGTAATTCTCATGCTTTCCTTAGGTTTTTGTAAGGAATTTGAGGATTGCATCTTGTTTGTATTTATTTTAAGTATTTAATTTATGCATTTTTATTTTCAGTAATAGCATTAGTTCTCTTCTTCTTCTCATTTCTTTTTATGTTTAGTAGTTAAATTTCCGCTGGGGGAAGGGTGGAGCTTTTAATATTTTAATTTAGATTAATCTCCCTTAATTATAATAAATTTTATAATATAAAATTTATTATTCAGTAAAAGGAATTACCACCTTAATGGCTGGTTTTATTTATTTGGCATAATGTGGCACCGCCTATATGGCTGGTCTTTAGGTGACAGATAATTACCGCCTATATGGCTGGTTTATGAACAAATAATAATACCGCCTTTATGGCTGGTTGGACTTCATTTAAATCTGATTTAATAGGAATACCGCCTACATGGCTGGTTGGCTATCACCGTTAAATTCTATATTATCGTAAGAGAGATTTCTAAATTATAAATAGTAAAAGTGGATTCCCTAACCCCCAACATTTTATTTTTATTCTTGGGAAATGATAAAATATAATATCCACACTTAATAATTGATTTTTCTTTTTATGGGTAATTCTTTAGGTTGTTTATTAAGTCTTAGTTTTAATGCTTCCTGTTGTCTGATCACCAATAGGATTGATGTGGTAAATCTAAAATGAACTAGACATTGGGATTTTAGGTTTCAGCCTTAGACTTAATAGCTCATGATCTTCCTTGAGGATAGATAACCCTTTAATAGATTTCCTTACAGGATAGGAATATACCTGTCGGGCGTGGGTAGCCATAATTGGAACTTAAACTTAATGAATCCAGGGTAATGTGGTTGACATAGGAATATGGTTCAATTGGGTTATACATGGTATTTGCGTCTGACCATCAGAAGAGGCTTTTGCATATTTTCGTGTTCCAGGTTAGCAAACTGAATTATTACACATAAATAAGAGAATCAATTTATCTTTTTAACAGTATTGTGTAGAGTCACGACCCTAGATCTTTTGAGTCTTTTGTTATTTTCCTTAATATTTTCTTTTGTTTATTTTATTTAAGCAAATCCACATTCAACCAACCAAAGCAATCAATTCCTTTCTCCCTATAATTAGATACTTGTAAATAAATAGATTCAATAATTAATAACAATAGTAGGAATTAGGTCCTCGTGGGATCGATATTTTTATACTACTTGAACGATACGTGCGCTTGCGTTATACGCGTGTGTTTACGCCTGTCAAGTTTTTGGCGCCGTTGCCGGGGACTTATATTTCTTGAGTTATTAATTTTGAAGCTATTTAATTTACTTGTATCTAATTTTCTTTATTTTTATCTGTAATTTTTATTTCTTTCTTTTATTTTTCATGTGGTTGAAAAATGGAACACTACTGGGAGATTGAGAGATTACGTGCTTTACAAGAAGAGACACCCCAAATCTGGGAGCAACAGTCCAGTTTTCTGAGGCCTGTTGTCCAGCACAACAACTATTAATGGATGTCAGAACCAAGTAATATTACATTCGCTCAACAGAATGAAATGGGGAGATGTGTGATATGTGATGGTACTCACCCGAGCAATCAATGTATATGCCGTTCAGAGTGGCAAAATTATCAGAATCATTCAAGGTACGAAGAACAATCACATTTTCCATCTTATCCACCATCTACCTACTATCTTCATCAAAAAACAGAACCATCAAAGGAAGAACAATTGGTTGACATGCTCAAGAAAAGTATTGAAAAGTGGGATGCAATGCTTCAGAGTCAAGAAGCATCCATTCAAAGACTGATAGAACAAACGAGACAATTAACATAAAAACAGAGCTACATACCTCAAGAAACATTTTCAGATGAAACTGAAGAAGCCTTCAAGTGTCAAGCATTTCAAGGTGACACTTTAATAGAGGAAGAGGCTGACCAGTATCAAGAATCAGAGGTATCAGTTCAGGAGCCCAAACCAGCCAAGTCTCGATTTGATTTTTATTATTCTGACTCTGATGAAGATGAAGCTGAGTTGTTTGTACCAACTGCACCAACACTTGAGGATGGAATTCTGTATCCTAAAAATGAAGATCTTGGAGCATCCATTGCATAAATGTTTGAAGAATATCTATCTGAGCCATTCATATCAGAGGATGAAGACCTAAATCTGATATTTCTTTACATCATCAGGTTGATACATTTGGAGCATGTATTTCACAGATGACAGATGAAGAGCTGAACACAGAAATCCTAGAATATATCTGTGAAGAAAAGGTGGAACAAGAAGCAGAGCAAATGGAGGAGCAAATGTCTGACCTTATTGAAGATCCAGTGAATTCAGGCGAAACATCACTATTTTGGGGAGTACAAATCAAAGATATCACCCAGAAGCTTGACAGAATGGAACTTCCATTCCAAGTGAAGCACTATACGAGACCTCCTGATTTTCTTTCTTTCTTTTTAGGAACCACTAGAGCGACAAAGATCTGGAAGAGACCTTTCAAAAGCAATGCTCATGGGATTGTCTTTAATCGGACATCCAAAATGACGCTAAAACCTCATTGACAGATAGATTTCAGTCACGTCTGGCTTAAGACGAAAAATTTAGCGCTAGCAGGAAGGCAAGCCATGCAATTTGTTATAATTTTTATTTTTATATTTTGTGTATACATGTTGTAGAGTTTTTATTTTTGTGTGTTATTTTTATAGGGAAAGGCACAAATGGAGCACTTAAGGAGGAATGGTGTTTGGCAATCACAAAGATGAGATTTAAGTCATTGGTGATGGCTAAGTAAGGAATGGATTCTTGAGACGCATCCTAATGAATTTATACTAAGCGAGTGGCGTATTGCGTACACAATTCTGTTGCCTTAATTATTGCTTTGATTTGCTTTTCTTTTATAATTATCTTTATTTTCATAGACAAGATCCAGACTTTTTGACATTTCATGATTTCTTTTATTATTTAGCTAATAAGCATCTTTTGGAACCCGTTTCAGGTACTATAAATTCAGCCCGTCATTGCACTTTTGAAGACATCCATATTTGGGAAAGAAATATATAAAAATGGAAGCCACTTCAAGAAGACGAGTTGAGAACATTTGTGTGTTTTGCTGTACTAGTGTTGGTGTTAAACCATAATACATAGAAGCAGCAAAGTAATTGGGTCGAGTCTTAGCTGAAAAGAATATGCATTTAGTATACGGCGGAGGCAATCTTGGACTTATGGGGATCGTTTCAAAAGCTGTTCAAGAGGGTGGTAGTCCAGTTCTGGGAATCATTCCAAAACCTTTGGTGGAGGCGAATCTGATAGGTCCATCAAACGGAGAGGAACTGATTATAAGGGGAATGTCCGATTGACTGGTGGAAATGATTAACCGTGCTGATGCTTTTATTGCTTTGCCAGGTGGCTTGGGCACATTGGAGGAAATTTTTATAGTGCTATCTTGGGCGAACTTACATATACACCAGAAACCAATTAGGCTGTTTAACGTTGAGGGATTTTATGATTTTCTTTGTGTGTTTCTTGATGATGCCCGAAGAAATGGGTTCGTGACAAAACCTATGAAAGAACTCCTCTTTACTGCCAGAACTGCCCCGGATCTAATTGACCAAATATTAGCCTTTGAACCACAAATTGACCTTATCCTCTCCAAGATAAAATGGTCCGAGGATGATCGTGGTAAGAAGCATCGGATTAATCTGGATCATAACCTTTAATTTTCCTGTAGAGTTTCAGCTAACCAGGTATGATCTTCTAAACTCTTCTTCTACTGTTTAAGACATTGGGGACAATGTCTCATTTAGGTTTGGGGGAGGGAATAGTTGGTTAGTATTTTATTTATTTTGTGTTATTTTAATTAGATTTTTAGTCCAAAATTTTTCGAAAAAAAAAAAAAAATTGAAAATTTTTCAAAAATTACCAAAATATTTTGTGTTTTTGTGTTTTTATTTTGACTAAAAAAGTGAAATTGGTGTATGAGATAGCCGAGTAAGGATTTCTACTCTTGATACGTATTTCAACCTATTTTCGAAATAAGTTAATTTTTGTTTATTTCCTTTTGAATTATTTAATTTGTAAATTCTCAATAAAAATGACTAAAATGGATCTTCATATGCTCAGTTAGTAGGTATTATCAATATGCATAGTAACATACAGACATGAGTTGTAATTGAAAAATTTGTAATATTCAGTGCTCTAGTTTAATTGGAGGAAGCATCTATAAATGGAATGGAGTAAAAAAAAAAAAGATAGAGAAAAAAAACCGTCTGAAATCCGAGTTATTAAGTCCGTAGGGGTGTTTTAACACTTAGTGCCCTAAAACCAACTGGTTTGGGAGTCACTAGCCCAAAGCTCGCTACATAGACGGAAGATATTGTATATAAATAAAAGATAAAATCAGAAAAAGAAAGAAAAAATCTAAAAAATCCGAAAAAATTATTCCATTGCTACAAAAAGGTGTGAAATCTGATAGAACTTTAGGACAAAAATATTACTCTCTTATCAATTACACTTGTGACTGTTGTGGGCAAAAATGAATTGATTAATATTGTGTTGGCTGTGTATATGGAGAATGGTAATTATAATCGGAGAATTTACTTATTCGGTAGTTTAGAAAGAAACAAAACAACTAGTAACTTGGAGTAGAAGTTTCACATGATTAGTCACTAACTTCTATTTTCTCTTTTCTTTTTGCTTTTGTGTGCATTAGTTTTACTTTCTTCTTACTTTTTTCAAACGTTTGTGGGTATCGTTGCTGTAAGCCCTCACGAGACTACAACTCGTCCACTAGGGACACCTAAAGGTTTAAAGGCTTGTTGCATAGGCTAAATGCAACCGTGATCCCTACGAAAGTGGCTTAGTTAATATTATTTTTGTGTTATTTTATTTAGTGTTTTGCTCGAGGACTAGTAAAATATTAGGTTTGGGGGTGTGATGAGTGATATTTATATCACTATTTCCCACTCATTTAACCTAATATTTTGTATAGTTTCTCGAGTTTATGAATGTTTTGATGTGTTTTTGTTTATTTTGCAGATAAAAATAATATTGAGACTTAATGGAATCAACTCGGAGCTAAAACGATGAAATCAGGAGGAAAAATTGTCAAAAACGAAATTTTACTATTCGCGTCACGAAGTGCAGTCCAAAATTCCAATTTTGCGCAAGTTTCATATTTTCGCCATAACTTTTTCGTCCGTTATCCGATTGAGCTGATTCAAGTTGCAGATTAAAGAAGACCCAAAGATCTAAAACTTTGAAAGTCAAAATAATTTCGAATTCTGAAGTTTTCATGGCCGAAATTGATGAACAATACAGTATATTTTGTGTATCTACTATAGTCATTTACAAAATATAAAATTAAATTAATAAAATAAAATAAAAATAAAAATTGTCAAACTTCCACCAAACATGCAAGAGTGTTTTGTGCCATGTTTGGTGCGTTGTTTGGTGGCATGTTTGGTGGAGTGTTTGGTGGTATGTTTGGTGGCATGTTTGGTGGAGTGTTTGGTGGAGCAATTTGTGGAGCAATTGGTGGAGAAATTTGTGGAAGCCTTTAGGTTTTTCTATAAATACCAAGCCATTTCATTTGTAATTCTCATGCTTTCCTTAGGTTTTTGTAAGGAATTTAAGGATTGCATCTTGTTTGAATTTATTTTAAGTATTTAATTTATGCATTTTTATTTTCAGTAATAGCATTAGTTCTCTTCTTCTTCTCCTTTCTTTTTATGTTTAGTAGTTAAATTTCCGCTGGGGGAAGGGTGGAGCTTTTAATATTTTAATTTAGATTAATCTCCCTTAATTATAATATAAAATTTTTTATTCAGTAAAAGGAATTACCGCCTTAATGGCTGGTTTTATTTATTTGGCATAATGTGGCACCGCCTATATGGCTGGTCTTTAGGTGACAGATAATTACCGCCTACATGGCTGGTTTATGAAAAAAATAATAATACCGCCTTTATGGCTGGTTGGACTTCATTTAAATCTGATTTAATAAGGAATACCGCCTACATGGCTGGTTGGCTATCACCGTTAAATTCTATATTATCGTAAGGGAGATTTCTAAATTATAAATAGTAAAAGTGGATTCCCTAACCCCCAACATTTTATTTTTATTCTAGGGAAGTGATAAAATACAATATCCACACTTAATAATTGATTTTTCTTTTTATGGGTAATTCTTTAGGTTGTTTATTAAGTCTTATTCTTAATGCTTCTTGTTGTCTGATCACCAATAGGATTGATGTGGTAAATCTAAAATGAACTAGACATTGGGATTTTAGGTTTCAGTCTTAGACTTAATAGCTCATGATCTTCCTTGAGGATAGATAACCCTTTAATAGATTTCCTTACAGGATAGGAATATACCTGCCGGGGCGTGGGTAGCCATAATTAGAACTTAAAATAATGAATCCAGGGTAATATGGTTGACATAGGAATATGGTTCAATTGGGTTATACCGGGTATTTGCGTCTGACCATCGGAAGAGACTTTTGTATATTTTCGTGTTCCAGGTTAGCAAACTGAATTATTACACATAAATAAGAGAATCAATTCATCTTTTTAACAGTATTGTGTGGAGTCACGACCCTAGATCTTTTGAGTCTTTTGTTATTTTCCTTTGTATTTTCTTTTGTTTATTTTATTTAAGCAAATCCACATTCAACCAACCAAAGCAATCAATTCCTTTCTCCCTATAATTAGATACTTGTAAATAAATAGATTCAATAATTAATAACAATAGTAGGAATTAAGTCATCGTGGGATCGATATTTTTATACTACTTGAACGATACGTGCGCTTGCGTTATACGCGTGTGTTTACGCTGGTCAATTGTCGTAAGTATTAGCGGTGCAAGTCTCAGGTTAAGACCAAATACACCTACTCTGATTGCGGACTCCCATAGACACATAGTCATACTACCAATGGGATTCCGCGGGGTCTATCCAGAGTGAAGCTGTTTCCCGTACCATCGGTAAAACACAACCTCTTATTACACTTGCATGAGTATCCTATACCCAAATATATGAGAACTATGTCGGTGTGCCCTCACAACGCGCACAAGTGTAATATTAGTCTTTTACGTATTTATCGATGTCCAATCTCGATAATACTCCGACTAGGGATATCTAATGATTTATCCTTCGTGGACTGATACTGTCTCATATCATTCTCAATCCAGGAACAAATCATAAGGACCTCCTATCATTTATATATCTTGGTGATCTAATCATAAATGATAAGAGAGCAATCTCCTTTGTCACATAGTTAATTTGTACAACAATACCGTGATTTGTACAAATAGTGACGCTATGGGTCATAATTGTCCAACACGTTGGGCCAGTGACTCCCAAACCAGTTGGCTTTAGGGAACTAGGTGTTAAGACACCTCATACAGACTTAATTACTTAAACTTTAGATATATGTATTTTTTGCAACATCTTTGATCCATGTAGCGAGCTTTGGGCCAATGACACCCAAACCAGTTGGTTTTAGGGCACTAGGTGTTAAAACACCCTTACAGACTTAATAACTCGGATCTCAGACTTTTTTTATACCATCATTTTTTTAAAGATGCTTCCTCCAATAAAACCAGAGCACTGAATATTACAAACTTCAAAGTTGTAGATCTTTGTGTCTTCTTTAATTTGGAACTTGAATCAGCTGAATCGAATATCGGATGAAAAATTTATAGCCAAAATACCAAACTTGAGCAAAACTGGAATTTAAGACTGCACCTCGTTACGCGTATAGTAATTTTCCATTTTCATTAATTTTTTCTCCGGATTTCATCGTTTTAGCCCCGAGTTGATTCCATTCAGTCATGATATTTTATTTATCTATAAAACACATCAAAATATTCATCAAACACGAGAAACTAAACAAAATATTTGGTAAAAATGGCAGTAAATATTGATATATTTTCCGCTCATCAACTACACCCCTCGCAAGGTCGACCTTAAAGCCATCTGGATTTGGAATTGTCCCTTACTAATACCAGTATAATATCATGGTTCGAAAAGAGGATCCATATGACTTATAATGCAATCACTTGTAATAACAATTTATATAGCACACAACACAATCATAATAACAAAAAGAGCGACATTGACAAATATAAACATTGCAAAATAACAATTAAATAATTTATAACATGTATCTCATTGGCCTGGCTTCGTAAAAGCTTGGCCGGACATTATCCTTAGTTGGTCGGATATTCTGGAAGTTTGACTGGATATATTACGTAAGACAAAAACACAGACTCATATATGGCAGCAAATAACATGGCATGATATGTTTAAAGCTAGTGACCTTAAGATTCATAATAGTAATATAAAGATGGTGATAAAATAAACAGAATAATCATATATAGCCGAAAAGATAAAGCAATAAAAAGACTCATGTAAGCGTTTTCAAGCAGTAAATGGAGTTGTATCCCAAGTGTAGATCATATTACCGTCCATTCGGAATCGGATATAGAATTTACTTCTGGGTTTCCATCCTATATACCATAGGGAAGCAAATACATGCGGCTGGATTAACTGTGTGACATTTGTATGTTCGGCCGAACATATGTATTTTATATCATGTCGAATATACTGTGTCAAACCATAAAAAAAAAAAAATAGGGAATAGAAATTAGGGTGCCCTCAGGTCGTACCTTTTGTATTGTTGGCTCAGAAACGTCTCTAGAAAGCTCAGGTTGGTCGCTTGATATCTTGCCGGAGAGAATTCAAGATTGTTGTATTTTGGATTCAAGGTTATGCTGGATTGGTTTTATGTTTCTGGGATTGTTTGTTGTATGTGTGTGTCTCTTCAAAGTCGTTCAAGCTTCAACAAATACCCATATGTATATACGAGCTTCTCCTTCTCATGGTACATCGGGTTAAACCATTGGAACTCCAAAAATTCCAAAATATGACATGTGATGGTCTTTTAGGTTATATGAATTTGACCGTATTCCAAACCAACGACTAGAAATATTTACTTTAAGAATAGTTTATAATAATAATACTATCACAATGTCGAGCCAGCAAGTGTCCATTAATACTACATGATTATTCTAACATCGATGTCATTCTTTAAATATTTATATATATATCAATCTAATATGCTAAATGACAATACTATTAATAAGAAGATAAATGAAAATATAGTTAATTTATTAATAAATAATAAAATATAATGTACAATACATTATTCGGATTGGCACTCCAATCACCAACTTCAAGAAACTCTCACTTGCTTAGTGTAATTTGGATGGTATCGAAGTCTCACCTCATCCACATATTTATCGAATAACTTATAGGTAAGGCCTTAGTAAGCGGGTTTGTTATGTTATCTTGTCCTTGAACCTTCAAGACCACTATTTCTTTTTGTTCAATAATCTCTCTAATCACGCGATATTTATTTTCCACGTGTTTAGTCTTGGTATGCGCTTTCGGCTCCTTAGCCTGTACAATGGCTCTGCTATTATCATAGTATACTGAGATCGAATTCGTAATACTAGGCACAATGTCAAGTTCTGTGATAAAATTTCTAATCCAAACAACTTCTTTAGCAGATTCTGAAGCAGTTATAAATTCCAACTCAGTGGTGGAATCAGTTGTTAAGCCTTGCTTTGAACATCGCCAACTAATCGTATCGCTATAAAGGGTATATATGTATCCGGATGTAGACTCTCTATAATCTGGATCTCCCTATAAGTCGGAGTCTATATAACCAGTAACTTATAGCTCATATTCTCCATATATAAGAAACTTATCCTTAGTACCCTTAAGATATTTAAAGTTATGTTTCACGGCTGCCCAATGATTATTACCAGGATTAGATTGATATCGGCTAGTAACACTGACACCGAAACTGATGTCAGGTCTTGTACATAGCAAAACATACATAATGCTTCCAATATAATAAACATATGGCAAGTTAGTTATTCTAACTCTTTTTTTCTCAGTCTGAGATGTCATTTTCTTTGAAAGATGTATGTCGTATCGAAAAAGTACATTTACTTTCTTGCAGTTGGTAAAATCATACCTTTCTAATATTTTTATCAATGTACGTAGATTGCAACAACCCTATAAGCTTCCTAACTCTATCCTGGTAGAGCCTTATACTCAATATATAGGAAGTTTCACCCATGTCTTTTATGGAGAAGTTCTTGCAAAGGTAAGATTTCACATTTTGCATCAATCTTATATCATTTCCAACGATAATGATATCGTCTACATACAAAATAAGGAATACTATCATGCTCCACTAATGTTTTTATAAGCACATGATTCTTCTTCATTCTTGATGAATCTAAATAATCTAATTATCTCATCAAAATGATGATTCCAGATCCGAGATACCGGTTTAAGTCAATAAATAGACTATTGGAGCTTACAAATCAAGTTTGAAATCTCACTAGATACGAAAACATCTGATTGTTCCATATAGATATCCTCATCGAGGAATAAATTTAGGAAAGCAGCTTTCACATCCATATGCCATATCTCACAGTCATGATATATAGCAATGGCTAAAAGAATACTCATGGATTTTAGCATGGTTACTGGTGAAAAAGTTTCCTCATAGTCAATCCCAGTACATTGAGTGAAACCTTTTGCTACCAGTCAGGCTTTAAAAATTTCCACCTTTCCATCAGGCCCTTGCTTCCTTTTATAAACTCATTTACAACCAATAGGTTTAACTCATTCAGGAAATTAAACTAAGTCTCATACTTGATTGTCATGAATATAATCCATTTTGGATTTCATAGCTTCCTTCCAATTTCTCGAATCGATATATAATATCGCCTTTTTAAATGTAGTCAGATTTGTTTCCTGCAAGATAAGTACATCAAGGCTCGCATCAAACGTTAAAAAGTAGTTTCTCATGAGGCCTTGATATTATATTCGAATTACATAGAATATGTGTCGTAGATCCTTCAATTAATTGGATTTATGGTTCCATCTCAGATTCCTTAATGTTAATATCAAACTCATCAATTTTAATCTTTCTGTAATGCATAATTTCTCTCAAAAATTCTTTTTCAAGAAAAGTGGTGAAACAAGCAATAAATAAATTTCATTGCTCAGAATCGTAGAATTGATATCCCAAAGAATTTTAAGGATATCCAATGAACTTATATTTATACCCCTTGAGTGCTAGTTTATCCCGCTACACGACTCTAACATATGCAGGACAACCCCAAATCATTATGTAGACATTGCATTTTTACATAAGCCCAATGATGAGCCTCGTATGGAGGCACTACCTGAAAAGTTACGGAAGTTGTGAAAAACGAATGGCGGAAGGAAGGAAAACCTCGAAAATTAGCCCATCATTGAATTCAGACTCACTAGCCAGCCTCAGATTTGCTCAGTCAGTTTCTGTTTCAAACCTTAGCCTCGGACCCACCATGCAGCCTATGCAATCCATTATGCCCTTGCACCTTCGGCCCATATAGCCCATGACCCACCATGCACGCCCAAAACAACATACAATCGGTCCATGCAGCCCATGATCCATCCACACACCCAAAACCCCATGCTATCCACATGTCTAAATCCCATCATCAACACTTTCCATTTTAATGAGATTTGGATCTCATCCATGCCAATTTAACAAGATTTGAAATCACCTCATCATCAAATTTAGAGGATTTTATTCCCAAAATAATTTGAGAGTATCCCATAAATTTTCATGATTTGTTTCCCTATTTGGAGATCATTTCAAGATATTATAAAAAAAGACCAAATCTTGACACAAAATGGGGCTGGGATGACAACAACTAACAAAAAAAAAACATTTGAAGCCTCTATTCATCTTATTTCACGTGAAAAACACAAAAGAAAAACCTTAGGAGCAATAAAAAAACAACAACCACTGAAACCAAAACACAAACAACAACCACCAAAAACAAAATAGAAGCCAACCACCGAAACCAAAACAGAAGCTAATCACCGAAACAACAAGAAAAATAAGAGAAAACAACTAACCAAAAAATAGCTAACAACCCAACCAAATCACCGAAAACTATGCCAAAAACCAAAAATAAAGTCCCAAAAATAGCCCCCAAAACAACAGCCAAAACAGTAAAAAACAGCAGCCAAAAACAACCAAACAGCGAACCAGAAAATAACTAAAATAGCGAACCAGAAAATAACCAAAACAGAAAACCAAAAAATAACCAAAACAACGAACTAAAAGACATCAAAAATAGCAACCAGAAAACAGTAAAATAACAACCATAAAACAGCAAAACAGTGAGCAGGAATAGTGAAACAGTAAGCAGAAACAACAAACCATCGATCCTTCCAGCAACGGCCTAACGCACTTCCGTGAAAGCAAATTAAAAGGTAAGACCTGAGGGCACCCTTACTATATTTATTTCCATAGTACCGGACGATGCGTGCCTGGCTGGACGTGAAATACGTCCAGCCAGGTATGCAAAGTATTACATCAAATACAGCCAAATCTTTGGCCACATCTCCTCTTTGGCAATTCCTTATTTTTTTAATTACTTTTTTTCGTTATTTTATTATATCGTCTTTACTTCTTTATTTATCTTGTTGTCTATTTATCGTTATTTTATTTCGCTTTTATTTTGTTATTTATCTTTTTATCTTTTTATCATTATTTTATTATTTCACCTTTATTTGTGTTTGTTCATTATCCATATATGCATGGTTATATTTTTATGTCTATTTACATTGCATTGATGATTATGTGTGTTATTATCCTTTGCTGTATATTGGATGGAAACCCAGATGTAAATTCCCTAACCGAATCCGAATGGATGGTAGTTCGGTCTGTACTTGGGATACAACTTCACATGCTACTTGGGAAATACTCATATATGTATGATTAACCCCCCTTTTTGTTTGCAATTTATTTATTGACGTTTTTCCTACTTTTGATTGTTATTATAATTTTCGTTATTGCATCTTGTATTTCTTAATTTAATATGCTTATTATTTTGGTTGGGTGTGTTATTACATTTTTTATTCGCTTTTATGTGTGAATTACATTAAGACCTGGCTATACCATTGTGTGAACCCGTCCATTATACTGGCATAAGTAAGGGACCATTCAGAACCCAAAAGTTTGAGGTCTTCCCTTACGAGGGGTGAGTGTGGCCTTAAATCTTTCCCAGCTCACACTGGGTGACGACTATTTTATTCTCCGATTTAGTCCCCCGCGGGCTACTCCATACTCTCTGCGAGCTGTGAGCCCAACAGTTTCGTGGTCGCCGAGCATCATAGGCATAGCAGTAAACCCTGCTTCGCTCATACACATTAAATATCTAAGATTTGGATTTTTATTATACCATATCTGATATTGGGTCATAGAAACAGCTTTCGATGGAACTTTGTTAAGTTTGTTGGTAGCAGTAAGTAAAGCGTAATCCCAATGGTAATATGGAAGATATGTATAGCTCATCATAAATTCTACCATATCCAATAAAGTATTATTTTTTCGCTCAGATACATCATTCTGTTGAGGAGTTCCTGATGAGCTATATTGGGCGAGAATCTCATTCTCTGTTAAATAACTTCTGAATTCATCAAACATGAATTCACCACATCGATCTGATTGGAGGTACTTAATGAATTTTTCGATTTATTTTTCTACCTCGTTTCAGAATATTTTGAATTTTTTAAATGTTTCCGATTTATTTCTCATCAAATAGACATATCCATATCTTGACTTATCATCTGTGAAAATCACGAAGTATGTTGAACCATCATGAGTGGCATGATTTAATGGACTACACACATCACTTCGTATTAGCTTTAATAAATCTTTTGCACGGTGTCCAACACCAAGAAATGTGACCTTTGTTATTTTCCCTTGGATACATGACTCACAAATTGGATAAGAATCTAAGATAAGATCTTCAATCAAACCATCTTTAATCAATTTTGATAGACGTCTAACATTTATGTGGCCCAAACTCATATGCCATAATTCAGTATTATTTAATTCAGATCTTTTACTTGTATTTTCCTCTATATTAAAGACATCTCGATATATTTTCAAAATATGATGACGGTCTTGGCCTTCATAAACTAATTAAGTAGATCTCCAAGGTCAATCACATTCATATGACTCCTAAGTTTGGTCCCGGTCCGTTTCTTATCCTCACAATAATGACAGTATTGGATTAAGAGTGTTCCAAGTGTATATTTGTCAATGTTCACTAATGAACTTCATAAGTACACCCTCACAATAATGACAGTATTGGGTGACTAAGTTAACTTCTCCGCTACATCTAATTTTTTTTTTACCAAAATGACCTAAGTTCCAACCACTTATACCCTCACAATGACGGTATGGAGCATAAGTAATAAGAACTCATTCATATATGTATTAACAAGACAAATCATCCAATAATACTTGAACATTATTAATACTATTACTTAAAAATAATCACCTAATCATAAGAGATTTATGACAATCAAGTCATTAACATGCTTGGGTCAAAATAAAAATTTTAATTTAAAACATACATATCCAATATGACTTATGCATAATTAAATTGAAATTATAGAGAGATAGATTTAAACACATGTCAAATTATGCAACATGTATTTTGTGGTTAAGACATGTGCTGATACCATTCTTTTGAGGCGGATGTAGGACCCCTAAAATTGGATCAGTGCCCCGCGCAACGGTAAGCATGGGTGTATTTTTAAATAATTTAATGGGATATTATATTTCATTATAAGTGTATTGGAAAAATCGAGGCTGAATCAGAATCTGGAAACTCAAAAATGGAAGAAAATCGGATTCAGTGTGTGTTACACATGCTAAGCCTCGCATGCATGCGCTTGAAGCAATTTTTGCTGCTTAACTGCATTCCATGCGCATAGCATATAAGAAATTGAATGCAGCAAGCAATTTCTTGAGCATGTGCGCGCATTAAGCTTCAATATTTTTTAATTAAGACATCGGCTCTCTGTTTTCTAGAGAGCTAATACAAATTGGGTATTTTACCCAATTTGCTTCCAATCTTCCCTAAACACTTTTAAACACCCAAAATTAATTTTAACATCAAAACCAACATCAACTCATATTATATAACAAAATCATATTTTTCAAAATATCAAATATTTTTACAAAAAAAATATTTATTCTAAATACGCACATGCGTAAATTTTGAATCCAAAACACAAACCAAATTAGAATTCCACAATGAAGTGACTTATGAATAATTCTAGGTCACTCAAAGGTGGTCAAGTGATTCTAGAATGGTAGCCATAGCTCCAAGATTTTATCTCATGTCCAACAAAGACATTTCCTATAATATGAAAAATACAAAGTGTACCTGAGGGTCGTGCCTTTCCTTTTAGCTCTGGACAATCTTTCTTCTAGTGTCCAGACTGTTAGTTTGTCCAAGACATCCCAACGATCCTAAACATGATTCTAGTGTGAATAATCAAGTGAGTTGAGGAATAAACTTACATTGATCGGATTAGAGATTTCAAAAATTTCTTTGTTGGATGGAAGCTCGAAGCTTTTATTTTGAATTCCAAACCCAATGGTGAGTTTCCCTATCACCTCACAAGACTCTATAAGTGCTAGCTTTGAAGATTTTTGAAGCAAAAATCAATGGAGAGAAAGGAGAATATTCACGCCCAAAGAGAGATAGAGAGGAATAGTAGTTTTTCATAACTAATTCCAAAGTTAATGTAATGTTGACTTTCAAAGTGGTGGAAGATTTGAGAAGTAAATGCCACATTTACTATTTCAACCACTAACATCACAATTAGTGACTTTTGATATAAGTCATGGGTATCACCCATTTAATTTCAAATCTAGTCGGCTAACACAACACATTTTGGGCTCGGGTTTGTTTATTCCGAATTCACCAATTTACCATTGCGACGTAATTAAATCCAATTTAATTAAATAATAATGCCTAGTAAAATTATTACGAAAGTCGCTCATGAATTAATTCTGAATTTATTTGTTTGCCCGAATTAAAATCCAATTTTAATTCTGCATTGAAATCCGATTTCAATTAATATATATAATATATTATTTAATCGATTAATTCCAAATTAATCGCGTTCTCTCTTCTATTCGAATTTTATCCCAAATAAATTCTTATCGCAATTAATCCCAAATTAATTTTCTCTCTCATAATTAATCCCAAATTAATTCTTGTTGAGTCAAATATCATCGGTGAATCTTTGGTAAGCGACCAAAGAGATCCCTGGATATGATGGAAGTAAATATGGTTATCAGACTATCTGAACACGTGCCTACCTTGTACGACGTTCTTACCAATTTACAATATATGGTAGGCTTCTAGCAAAGCACCGTGCCTACCCAATTCTCCAGAAATATTCAACGAGGAATATATAATCTGTATCAGGTATTATATATTATCTTTTGCGTATTACGATCTAGTATCTGATGTCACATGCTAGGCCTAGGGCTAGAATTTTGTCTGCCTCATACGAAACATACCTAGCAACTAGTCTCTGTAATCGGATAATCATGACCTAGTCATACCATTTTGATAGCTGCAGCATTTAAGAGTACTAGTTCTGTATCCTTGGGTGATCATCATCTCCATATGACTGATGTGATACTTCCATCTTGACATCACACCCAATACATTACGATTCTCAGTATACCCAGAAAATGCGTACACAGAACCCCTTAAAGCTCCAGATGACCAAAACCAAAGTATACTGATTGTCGCAAGTATTAGCGATGCAAGTCTTAGGTTAAGACCACATACACTTATCCTGATTTAGATTCCCATAAACACATAGTCATATTACCAATAGGATTCTGAATGGTCTATCCAAAGCAAAGCTGTTCCCGGTCCAATGGCTAACAAAACCTCCTATCACACTTGCATAAGTATCAAATACTTAAATATATGATAACTATATCGTTAAGCTTTCATAACGCGCACAAGTGTAATACTGTCTATTCCACATTATAGATGTCCAGTCTCGATAATACTATGACTAGGGATATTAATGATTAAACCATTTTTGGATTAATAATGTCTCATATCTTATTAATCTGGAACTAATCATAAGGACTTTTATCATTTATATATATCCAAGTACTCCAATTACAAAATGATAAAATAGCAATTTCCTTTGTCACATAATTAATTTGTACACAAACACCATGTCTTTTACAAATAGTGATGCAATGGGTCATAATTGTCCAACAATCTCCCACTTGGCTCATAGCCAATCACTCAAGTATCTAACACCTGAACTATGTACATGTTGCTCAAACTTTTGCTGAGAGATAGCTTTCGTCAACGGATCTGCAATGTTACCATCTGATGCGATCTTTTTGACCTTCACATCGCCATGATGTATGATCTCACGAATCAGATGGAAATATTAAAGTATATACTTGGATCGTTGATGAGACTGCAGTTCTTTAGCCTGCGCTATAGCCCCGTTATTGTCATAATATAAAGGTACGGGCTCAACTGCTAACGGAATTACTCCGAATCTAATTAGAAATTTACAGATCTAAACTGCTTCTTTTCTTGCCTCACCTGCAGCGATATATTCCGTTTTTATTGTTGAATCGGTAATAGTCTCTTGCTTGGAAGATTTCCAGCCCACTGCTCCATTTTTCAAACAAAATATGTACCCAGATAGCGACTTGGAGTCGTCTTTATCGGTTTGGAAACTTACATCGGTGAACCCAGTAACCTCAAGTTCTCCATCTCCATAAACAAAGAAAGCATCCTTAGTTCATCTAAGATACTTAAGGATGTTCTTAACAGCAATCGAGTGACCATCACCTGGATCGGCCTGATAGCGACTGCACATACTCAAAGCATATGAGACATCAGGTCACGTACATATCATGGCATACATGATTGATCCGACTGCAGAAGCGAACGGGATCCAATTCATAGTATCTCTCTCATCTTATGTTTTAGAACACATGCCCTTAGATGGAGAGACGTCATGTGACACTGGAAACGGCCCCCTCTTAGACTGATCCATGTTGAATCTCTTCAATACTTTGTCAATGTAGAAGCTCTGGGAGAGTCCAAACAGCTTTCTAGATCTATCCCGGTAGATCCTTATTCCCAAAATAAAGTCTGCTTCTCCCAAACCGATTATAACATGTGAATGTCATTGCTAATAAGCAATACATCATCAACGTATAGGACAAGAATGTCAGTGAGCTCCCACTAACCTTCTTATATACACAAGAATCATCTTCATTTTGAATGAAACCATATTCTTTTATGATCTCATCAAAACGTTGGTTCCAAGAATGCGATGCTTGCTTCAATCCATAAATGGATCGATTTAGCTTGCAAACATTATTTGCATGTTTTGGCACGATAAAACCATTAGGATGTTGCATATAAACATCCTTCAAAAGGTTTCTGTTAAGGAAAGATGATTTGATGTCCATCTGCCATATTTCATAATCGAAATATGCAGCAATAGCAAGTATTATACAAATGGATTTAATCATGCCAACATGTGAAAAAGTTTCATCATAATCAACACTATGTCGTTGATGATACCCTTTCGCTATAAGCCTAGCATTGTACGTTTGTATGTTTCCAACTATATCGGTCTTTTTCTTGAAGACTCATTTACAAAAATCGGTTTAACATCTTTTGGTGTATCAACTAGTGCCCAAACTTAGTTGGTATACATGGAATCCATTTCAGAATTTATGGCTTCTTGCCATAAAGCATAGTCGAAACCTTGTATCGCTTCCTCATACGTAGCTGGCTCATTATCCTCAATAAGATTAATATCTATATGAGGTAAGATCAAAAACCTATACCTCTTAGGTTGTTTTCTGACTCTCTTTGACCTACGCAGTTCTTGTGTATTAGAAGATTATAGAACAGTCTCATCCCTGATGAACTGTTGGTGTTCCGAGAGGGGTTCAGTGTCTGGAATTATATCACTCTGATTTTTATCGAGTTCCACTTTCCTCCTACTTACCACTACATCTAAGAATTCATTTTCGAGGAAAACCGCATTGAGAGCAACAAATAATTTGTATGTGGGTTGTAGAAGTAATATCCTTTGGTTTCCTTAGGATAACCTACAAATAGGCACTTATCTGATTTTGGGTTCTAGTTTGGTACCATCCAAACGTTTAACATATGCCCAGCATCCCCAAATATTAGGAATGAGAAACCCAGTTTCTTTCCTATCCATATTTCATATGGAGTCTATCCAACAGACTTTGACAGAACCTTATTCAAACTAAGTGTTGCACTATTCAATGCATATTCTCAGAAGGAATTGGTAGCTCAGTGTGACTCATCATTGCCCTTGCCATATCCAATAAAGTTCAATTTCTCCGTTCGAACACATCATTTAATTGAGGTGTTTTGGGAGGATTCCACTGTGAAAGAATACCATATTCTTTCAAGTAATCGAGAAACTCATTGCTCAAGTATTCTCAACCACGATCCGACTATAATGTTTTAATACTTTTGCTGGTCTGTTTTTCTACTTCACATCGAAACTCTTTGAATTTCATAACCATTTCCAACTTGTGTCTCATAAGATACACATAACCATAACGCGATGCATCATCTGTAAAGGTTACTAAGTATTTATATCCACCTCTAGCCTAGCTAGACATGGGCCCACATACGTCACTATGAACGAGGGCTAATAGTTCGGTGGCACGTATAATTTTACCGCTAAAAGGTGTTTTAGGCATTTTGCCTAATAAACAAGATTCGCATACGTCATATGAATTAGGATCAAATCCTCCAAGTATCCACTCTTCGAAAGTATAGATATACGAGTCTTGTTAATATGTCCTAGATGACAATGCCATAGATAAGTTTCATTTGTTTTACTCAATTTGAGCCATTTGTTTGTCATATTATATGTTTGAGATTCATTTATATTCAATATATAAAGACCGTTACTTAAATCTGTTGTACATATCAAAATATCATCTTTATAAACAAAACACCCAGTGTTCTAGAATACAAAGATATACTCACATCGGGTCAAACAAGATACAGAGATAATATTTCTAGTCAAACTAGGTACATAATAACAATCTCCTAAATTAAGTATATTCCCCGAGGGCAGATTCAAAATATAGGTGCCAACGGCTAAAACAGTGACTCTTGTTCTATTTCTGACTCGTAGGTCGATCTCTCCTAAAGTCAGTCTCCTACTAATCTACAGATCTTGCACATCAGTGCGTATATGAGTACCACATCCGGAATCAAAAATCCAATTTTTAAAACTAGAAGTATACATGTTTATTTCAATAACAAACGTACCTGAAGCGGAGGCCTTGCCCGCCTTCATTTCCTTTATGTGCGCCTTGTACTCACGGCAGTCACACTTCCAGTGACCCTGTTTGCCAACTGGAGGCAAACATCTTGGGATTTATCCTTAGTCTTCCCAGAAGGCTGCGATGATTTGGCCTTGCCCTTTCTTTTCTTCTTTTTCTTCACACCTCCAGAAGCCTTCGGCCAAGCCTTGGACTTCTGAGATGTCAAGTATGATGTGCCTCGCGCTTCTTGCCCTTTAGAAGCTCTGACTCTGCTTCTTTCAACATCACTATCAACTCTCCAAGAGTCTTCTCTTGGTTCATCATATTGTAGTTCATGATGAATCTGCCCCAGCAGTCGGACAGAGACTGTAAGATCAAATATATGAAAGTCTCAGCCTTGAAGGTTACGCCTATCTGACTTAGCTGTTCGATGTCAGCAATCATCTGTGACACATAGTGCTCGACAGATGTACCCTCTGACATACGAGAGCGAAAGAGCTTATTTTATAATTCATACTTCTGAGATATAAGATTAGATATATGAAGGTCCTTCAATTTCAACATCATGTTGTAGGGATCTAATCCTTTGTTTTGACCACGAAATTGAGGAGTCATTGCGGCAAGCATGATGGATTGAGCAGTTGAGTTGTCATCACTATGAGTCTTCCAAAGCTCATGATCAACTACCCGTTCATGTCCGGGCTCAAGCCCGAGAGGTCTGTCTATAACATAGAGCAACTTCTTAGCTCCCAGGATAATCCTGAGATTCATCTCCCAATCTGGAAAATTAGAGCCGTTAAAGACATGATCGCCCATGATGATGTCCCTAACACTAATCTTTCCAGCCATCTTGATTGCAATAGTCCAACTATTCAATCAAAGATATCGGATACACTCAAATGTAATGGTTACTATAGTCCAACTATACAACCAACTACAAGTGGAGTAGTTATGGTACAGTCCAACTGTTTAAAGAAAATAATAAAATATTAGTCCAACTAATATATATTATATATATATATATATATATTATATATATATATATATTTATATTTATAATGATGAAAATAATAAAGCGTATATTTTAGCAAGTATTAAATAAAATTAAAAATTTAATACTGGCCTCCCATTATTTTTCGACGAGCCTCTAACCCTCTGTTGAGTACTCGAGAAACCCAATTTCCTAGTGTTTAGGATCTCGTTAAATAACACACAACCTTGACTTTGGCCAACAAGCTGTATGAAGCTTAACTAGGTTGATCTCTAAGATCAATTAGATATCATCTTATTCCTAGATCCGGTAGGTAGACCTCCAAGTCTAAGATATATATCCAATATATATTTCTTAACCCTTTTTGTTTGAATCAACTAAGTCTTGGCTTTGGCTCAACAAGCTTAATGATTTCAGTTACCCGTGACCCATTGACAATGGGAAAGTTTCGTAATCCACGTCGATGAACAAGAAGTGACCTTGAATTTGGCCAACAAGTCACAACTTCCCAAGACATACGATCTATAATAAAGCCTTCGTAGTTCAAAAACATTCACGATGGACAATGATCTTGACTTTAGCAAAAAAATCAAAGCCAATCTTGGATCTTGAGAAGGAACCACTCAATGGAAGGAAAAACGCTTAATATTGAAATGAATGCCAACAATAATTCTTTGTGGCCAACAAAAAGAAGTATGATTCAACGAATAGCAAGAATGTCAAGCTGGATCAGATATGTAAATTCATGGAAACTCTTAGTATGCAAAGTAATGATGGATCCACAAGTTCACCATATGGAGGAGCACCAGAGACAAACCAACATGATAAGACAGTAAACTATGTTAATAATTTCAATAAATAGGGGAACAATCAATATTCCAATACCTACAATCCAGGGTGGAGAAATCATCATAATTTCACATGGAGTAATAATACAGGGCAAAAGAATAATCCACCACATGAATTCCAACGGCAAAACAAATGCTAGGAGTATGAAAAAGAACCAGGAATAGTAGAATTGCTGGCCCAAATGAAAAGGCAACAAGCAACATATGATGCTACGTTTCAATCCCAAGTAGTAGTGATTCAAAGCCAAGCAGCATTTTTGAAAACACTGGAGAATCAAATGAGACAATTGGCCAATGCTCAGAGTTACAGACTGCAAGGTAACCTTCCTAGCAACACAGAACCAAATCCAAGGAACATGGGGAATGAGCAATGTCATGCCATCACTCTGAAAAAGTGATACTGAAATCAACAAAGATGTTGGAGTCAAGGTACTTGTTGAGGAAATTCTAAAAGAAAGCAGCGAAGTAGAGCCACAGATGAAGGAAATAGAAGAAAAAGCAAATGATTGAGAAATATTCACTCCACCTCCACCATTTCTACAGCGTCTCCAGAAAAACAAATTAGACAAGCAGTTTGCTCGAATTCTGAAGATCTTCAAAAAGCTGCATATCAATATTCCATTTACAGAAGCGTTGGAATAAATACCCATCTATGTCAAATTCATGAAAGATATTTTATCACGAAAGAGAAGATTGGGAGATTACGAGACGGTAGTATTGTCAGAGGAATGCAGCGCCATCATTCAAATGAAGCTTCCCCAAAAGTTGAAAGATCCTGACAGTTTCACTATCTCTTACACCATTGGAGAACATAACTTCGATAAGGCTTTGTATGATTTAGGAGCTAGTGTTAACTTATGCCTTTTTTGTTTTATATGAAACTAGAAATTGGAAAAAGCAATGCCCACCTCAGTCTCTCTGCAACTTATTGAAAGATCTCTTACATTTCCGAGAAGTGTAGTTGAAGATGTACTGATCAAAGTCAAAAAACTCATTCTCCCAGCAAACTTTATTATCTTTGACATGGAAGAAGACGAAGAAATGCCCATCATCCTTGGGAGACCAATCTTGGCTACAGTTCGAGTCATTATTGATGAACAAAAAGAAGAACTAACCATGAGGGTACAAGACCAATAAGTAATATTCAATGTTTTCAAAGCCATGGAATTCCCGAATGATGAAAAGAATGAGGAATGTTTCGGACTTGATGTGATAGATGGTACCGTCTAAAACTCAGATGAAAAGCAAACTTCAACTAACAAACTTAAAGCATGTCATTTGCTTGAAGATAAAGTGTACTGCACACTGAACAAGTTAAATCTTGAACTGCAAGAAACTGAAGAGAAACGGTTCCACCAACTCAACGAATCAAAAGAGTTTCACATACAGCCTTTTAAGAATGCCAAACTATTTAAAGAAAAGGCCAAGAAGAGATATGATGAGAAGTTAGTGCCCATATAACTAGAATTAGGGCAGCAGGTATTGCTAAACAAATCAAGTTTGAAAATTTTCCCTGGAAAGTTAAAATGACGGTGGTCAGGTCCATTCTTAATCACCTATGTTTTACCAGATAGAGCTGTTGATTTACATGATCCTAACTCCAAAAAAATATTCAAGGTTAACAGTAAGCGTGTCAAGTACTATTGGGGGGAATCGTTTGAGCAACAAAAAGAAATTATCACACTTTCAGATCTGGCCTAAAGTTCAAGCAGTCATGTCTAGCTGATGACGTTAAACTTAGCGCTAGTAGGGAGGCAACCCATATAATTTGTGTATATATTGAGATTTGATGTGTTTTATTTTTATATGTTTAATTTTTATAAGTAAAGTCACATTTCATGATGGAAAACGTTCTCGCAAATCTTCACAAGTATTTTCATTCTCTCCCTCAAAATTCTCTGATGAAAGTCTACAAAGCTCGCATATAACGAATGAGACTTCTGATGATCAAAGGTATTCCTAATGACATGGAGGAAGACAAAGACGTGCCCATCTTCCTCCATTTCAAAGATAATAAAGTCTACTGGGAGAATGATGGTACATGACCAAGAAGTAATATTCAATGTTTTCAAAGCCATGGAATTCTCGAATAATGAAAAGAATGAGGAATGTTTCAGACTTGATGTGATAGATGGTACCATCCAGAACTCAGATGAAAAGCAAAGTTCAACTGACAAACTTAAAGCATGTCATTTGTTTGAAGATAAAGTGTACTGCACACTGAACAAGTTAAATCTTGAGCTGCAATCAACTGAAGAGAAACGGTTCCACCTATTAGACAGTTATGACCCATAGTGTTACTGTTTGTAAAAGACATTGTATTTTTGTACGAAATTAACTATGTAGTAATGAAATTGTCTTTTACCGTTTTGTATTTATTTACTTTGATATACAAATGGTAGAAGTACTTATGATTAGTTCCGGATTGAGATGACATGAGACAGTATCAATCCATAAAGGTTTAATCATTAAATATCCCTAGTCGTAGTATTTTTGAGACTGGACACCGATAATGCGGAATAGACTAATATTGCACTTGTATGAATTGTGAGGGCATAACGGCATAGTTCTCATATGTTTAAGTAGATGATACTTATGCAAGTGCGATAGGAGGTTGTGTTTTACCGATGGTACGAAAAACAGCTTCGCTCTGGATAGACCCCGCAGAATCCCATTGGTAGTATGTATATATGTCTATGGGAGTCCGCTTCAGGGTAGGTGTATTTGGTCTTAACCTGAGACTTGCATCGCTAGTACTTGCGATAATCGGTAAACTTTGGTTTTGGTCGTCCAGGGCTTTAAAAAATTCTGTGTATGCCTCTATTGGATTTATTGAGAATCGTAATGTATTGGATGTGATGTCAAGACAGAAGTATCACTTCAGACATATAGAGAAGATGATCACGCAGGGATTCAGAATTGGTTATCTATTATGTTGCAACCATCGGGATAATATTACAAGGTTAGGATTATCCGATTCAAAGAGACTATTTGCTTGATATCCGATATGTGCTTCGTTAGGGGCATACACTATTCCAGCCCTAGGCCTTGCACGTAACATCTGACACTGGATCGCAATACATAATACTACGGTATACTATGCCTGATATAGATCGTATATTCCATTAAAAATATTTCTGGAGAATTGGGTAGGCATGACACTTTGCTAGAAGTCAACCTTGTCTCGTAAATCTGTAAAAATGTAGTACGAGGTACGTACATATTCGGATAGTCCGACGACCGTATTTACTACCAACATATCCAGGGATCTCTTGGGTCGCTTCCCGAAAATTCACCGATGACGTACGATTCGAACTTAATTAATCTGGGATTAATTGCGGAGAGACTTTATCTTGAATAAAGTACTATTTGAAGAGAGAGAAAGATTAATTTGGAATTAATCGATAAAATAATATATTCGATATATTATTCGAAATTAGATTTCGACGCGGAATTAAAATTAGATTTTAATTCAAGCAAACGAGTTAATTTAGACTTAATTCGTAAGCGACATGAATAGTAATTTTGCTAGGCATAATTATTTAATTAAATTCGATTTAATTACGTCACGACGGAAGTTCGTTAATTCAGAATTAGCGAACCCGAGCCCCCACTCGTATTTGGAATCGAGTGGGGCCCACAGTCACATCAAGTGTCACATCACTTGTCACTTTAAAGTAGCTTTATTGTGATGGGTTTTAGTGGAGTTGTTGGTGGCTTGTAATTCACTCCAAAGTCAAGCATGAGTGACTAATACCAACTTCACTTTTGGTATATCATTTTAATTTGTTTTTGAAACAAACACACAACTTCTACACTCTCTCACTTTGACCGAAACCCGTAGCAAGTTTTCTCTCCCAATTGTTTCTTCTTTCACCGAAAATGTAAGGAAGAAAGTGAAGGATTTTGTTGCAAAAATTCTCAAAGGCTAACATCTTCAATGAATCATCAAGAGATGATAGGGAAGCCTACTTGAGAGCTTGGAGCTTGTGTCTTTACCTTGGCCGAATTCAACAACACTCTTGGAGCAAAAATTTTGTTGATTAACGCATCCATAAACCGTTCAATGTAAGTGTGTCTCTACCACTCTTCTTTTTTATTCATTCATGATTTTATGCTTTTTTGATCTTGAGATTAAACCTAGAAATTCAACAATGGTATCAGAGCCAAAATGAGCATGAAATGAATTGGGGTAAAATTTGGGTAAAATCAATGTGAGCATGATTTGATAAAATTGATTGATTGAGTATGTTTAAATATTGATATATTGAGGTTAGATTGGATCAATTTCATGAATTATTGATTGGACCAATTTTTTACCCACCATTAGGCTTGGCCGAATGTGACTGCTACCCTAGGTTCTTGGTATTTTTTGTTTTGATGATCATTGGATGACTTGAAACGAATGGGAAATGTCGATTTGTAATTCGATCGGATTGAAAAACGAAATCGGATATAAACTCTAATCATGGCCGAGAGCTATAGAGCATGTAAAGACTTGATTTTTTGATTCAAGAATGTTGGACATTAATTGAACAAATTGATACATAATTAATTGGTTAAATTATATTTTGGAAATATTAATTTGGGTAATTAATTGATGTATTACACTTGGTTAATTAAATTATAAAATTTGGAATTTTAAAATTGGATTAATGGGCTTAATTATGAATTGGGCTTGGAAATATTATATTTGGGCATAATGGGCTTGGTTGGGCTAAGTTGGTTTAGGCCAATTGGATTGGATCCAAATTGGGCCTAAATCAATCCATTAAGTCCAAATGTAATAAATGGGCTTTAAAAGTTTAATTGGGCCTTATGGGCTAAAATTATTTTCTTGGCAAATGAGGGTGATTCCTTAATTGGGCTTGGTAATTGGGTTTGACCCATATTGACCAATGCCCATGCCTTATGAAATCAATTGAAAGACCATCGGACTTTAATTAAACATACATTGGATGTTAGTTAGGATTTGAGACCCGATAAGATTAGATTTGGAATCTAAGTCATTAAAGCGCATTAAAAAGTGTAAATATTTAATTCGGAATTAAATAAATGAATTAGTATTGAATACAGATTAAATTAGATTTAACGAGTAGTTCGATATAATTCAAGAATGCGTACTTTACGCAAAAACCCTCAAATCATATTAAGCATTTTTCCTTCCGTGAGTGATTCTTACTCAAGATCCAAAGTTGGCATTGGTTTGTTGGCCAAAGTCAAGACATTTGTCAATTGCGGACGTGTTTGAATCATGAGAGTTTTGTTCCATATTGGTGTCTTGTCCAAGTTGTGATTTGTTGACCAAAGTCAAGATCACTTCTTGTCCATCGACATTGATTACAAAGCTTTCCATGTCAATGGGTCCCGCTTGACTGGAATCATTAAGCTTGTTGTGCCAAAGCCAAGGCTTAGTTGATTCAGAGGAAAAAGGTTAGGCAAATATATTGGATATATTGGCATATGTATTGTATATATGTTTCGGACTTGGATATCCACCTACCGGATCTATGAATTGGATGAGATCTAATTGATCTTTGAGATCTACCTAGTTAAATATCATACAGCTTGTTGGCCAAAGTCAAGGTTGTGTGTTATTTAACGGGATCCTAGCCCATTAGGAAACTGGGTTTCCCGAGTACTCGACAGAGGGTTAGAGGCTCGCCGAAAAATAGTGGGAGGCTAGTATTGAATTTGCAATTTCATTCAGATACTTAGGATTATGCGCTTTCAAATTATTTCGTCAAAATTATTTTATTGGTTGGACTAATATAATGTTATTTTTCTTGTAACAGTTAGACTGTACCCTATATCGTTGATTAGATAGTTGGACTATCGTAATCAGGATGACAGGAAAGGGAAATATCCGAGACATTATCATGGGCGAAAATGTCTTTAAGGGCACGAACTTTGCCGATTGGGAAATGAATCTGAGGATAGTCCTTGGAGCCGAGAGGCTGATGTATACTATACAGAGACCTCTTGGGCCTAAACCCAAACCTGATCAGTTACTTGAGCTGGAGCTTTGGAAGACTCACAGCGATGACAATGATACTGCTCAATCTATTATGTTTGCTTCTATGACTCAGCATTTCCGTCGATAGAACAAGGACTTGGATCCCTATAACATGTTGGCGAGGTTGCACGATCTTCACCGTTCTAACAAATAAACGCAAAGATATGAGTTGCAAAAGAAGCTCTTCCATTCACGTATGTCAGAATGCATGTCTGTTGAGTCCCATGTGGCACAGATGATTGCTGACATTGATGAACTAGCTCAGATGGGGATAGTCTTAGAGGCTGAGACTACTATAGATTTGATCTTGCAGTCTCTCCCCGACACCTGGAGACAATTCATCATAAACCATAACCTGATGAACACAGATGATACTCTTGGAGAGTTGTTGTCTATTCTCAAGGATGCTAAGAAGGAGCTTCTAAAGGGAAATAAGCGTGAGGCGCACTTTGCTTCGACATCTCAGACACCGAGGGCTGGGCTCAAGGCGACCGGAGGTGTGAAGAAGAATAAGCATAAAAGAAAAGGCAAGGACAAATCGTCAAAGGCTTCTGGGAAGCCAAATGATAAATCTCAGGATATATGCCTCCAGTGTTGCAAGCGGGGTCACTAGAAGCGTGACTTCCGTGAGTACAAGGCGCTCCAGAAGGAGATTAAAGCGGGCAAGGCACCGGCTACATGTATGTTTGTTATTGAAATAAACATGACTACTTCTAGTTTTAAAAATTAGATTTTTGATTATGGTTGTGGGACTCACATATGTACTGATGTGCAGGATCTGCGGATTAGCAGGAGAATGGCCTCAGGGGAGATTGATCTACGCGTCGGAAATGGGGTACCAGTCGCCATTTTGGCCGTTGGCACTTTTTTTTGGAATTGCCCTCGGGGCATGTACTAGAACTTACAGACTGTTATTATGTACCTAGTTTGACTAGGAATATTATTTATGTATCTATGTTAACCCAATGTGGGTACACTTTTGTATTTAGAAACACCGAGTGTTTTATTTATAAAAATGATATAGAAATTTGCACTGCTGTAGCAGATAATAGTCTTTATATTTTGAATATAAATCAATCTCAAACATATAATATAACAAACAAAAGGCTCAAAATGAGTAACAAAGATGAAACTTATATGTGGCACTGTCGTCTGGGACACATAAACAAGACTCGTATATCCACACTTTTGAAGATTGGGTACTTGGACGGATTTGATCCAAATTCATATGACGTCTACGAATCTCGCTTATTAGGCAAAATGCCTAAATCACCTTTTAGCGGTAAAGGTGAATGTGCCACCGAACTGTTAGCCCTCATTCATAGTGACGTATGTGGGCCCATGTCTAGCCAGGCTAGAGGTGGATATGAATTCTTCGTAACCTTTACGGATGATGCATCTCGTTATGGTTATGTGTATCTTATGAGACACAAGTCGGAAACTTTTGAGAAATTCAAAGAGTTTCGACACGAAGTAGAAAAACAGACCGGCAAGAGTATAAAGACATTACGGTCGGACCGTGGTGGCGAATACTTGAGCAATGAGTTTCTAGGTTACTTGAAAGAATATGGTATTCTTTCACAGTGGACTCCTCCTGGAACACCGCAATTAAACGGTGTGTCCGAACGGAGAAATCGAACTTTGTTGGACATGGTTAGGTCTATGATTAGTCACACTGAGCTACCTATTTCCTTCTAGGGATATGTATTAAACAGTGCAATTCTTATTTTGAATAAGGTTTCGTCAAAGTCTGTTCGACAAACTCCGTATGAAAAATGGACATGAAAGAAACTGGGTTTCTTATTCCTGAAGATTTGGGGATGCTGGACATACGTAAAATGTTTGGAAGGTACCAAACTTGTGCCCAAATCGGATAAATGCCTATTCATAGGATATCCTAGGGAAACTAAAGGATATTACTTCTATCACCCATGAGAGAACAAAGTATTTGTTGCTCTACATGCGGTTTTTCTTGAGAATGAATTCCTAAATGCAGTGGTTAGTGGGAGGAAAGTAGAACTCGATGAAAATCGGAGTGATACTGTTCCTAGCTTAGAATCCTCAACAGAACAAGAATAGTCCATCATGGATAAGACTGTACCACAATCTTCTATTACACAAGGACCGCATAAGGAATCCAAGGATCTCTTAGGTCGCTTCCCGAAGATTCACCGATGACGTATGATTCGAACTTAATTAATCTGTGATTAATTGCGGAGAGACTTTATCTTGGATAAAGTACTATTTGAAGAGGGAGAAATATTAATTTGAAATTAATCGATAAAATAATATATTCGATATATTATTCGAAATTAGATTTCGACGCGGAATTAAAATTAGATTTTAATTCGAGCAAACGAGTTAATTTAGAGTTAGTTCGTAAGCGACGTGAATAGTAATTTTGCTAGGCATAATTATTTAATTAAATTCGATTTAATTACGTCACGACGAAAGTTCATTAATTCGGAATTAGCGAACCCGAGCCCGAGAGTGTTTGCGGGCCCACTCGTATTTGGAATCGAGTGGGGCCCATATGTCACATCAAGTGTCACATCACTTGTCACTTTATAGTAGCTTTATTGTGATGGGTTTTAGTGGAGTTGTTGGTGGCTGTAATTCACTCCAAAGTCAAGCATGAGTGACTAATATCAACTTCACTTTTGGTATATCATTTTAATTTTTTTTTGAAACAAACACACAACTTCTACACTCTCTCACTTTGACCGAAACTTGTAGCAAGTTTTCTCTCCCAATTGTTTTCTTCTTTCACCGAAAATGCAAGGAAGAAAGTGAAGGATTTTGTTGCAAAAATTCTCAAAGGCTAGCACCATCAGGAGGTGATAGGGAAGCCTACTTGAGAGCTTGGAAACTCAAAGCAAAGCTTGGAGCTTGTGTCTTCACCTTGGCCGAATTCAACAACACTCTTGGAGCAAAAATTTTATTGATCAACGAATCCATAAACCGTTCAATGTAAGTTTGTTTCCTCTACTCTTCTTTGTTATTCATTCATGATTTTATGCTTATTTGATCTTGGGATTAAACCTAGAAATTCAACACCACCAACTCAACGAATTGGAGGAGTTTCACATACAGCCTTTTAAGAATGCCAAACTATATAAAGAAAAGGCCAAGAAGAGACATGATGAGAAGTTAGTGTGCATACAACTGGAAACAGGGCAACGGGTATTGTTAAACAAATCAAGGTTGAAACTTTTCCCTGGGAAGTTAAAATGGCGGTGGTCAGGTCCATTCTTAATCACCCATGTTTTACCAGATAGAGCTATTGATTTACATGATCCCAACTCCAATAAAATATTCAAGGTTAACAGCAAGTGTGTCAAACATTACTAGGGGGAGTCATTTGAGCAACAAAAAGAAAGTGTCACACTTTCAGATCTGGCCTAACGTTCGAGCAGTCATGTCTAGCTGATGACGTTAAACTTAGCACTAGCAGGGAGTCAACCCATATAATTTGTGTATATATTGAGATTTGATGTGTTTTATTTTCATATGTTTAATTTTTGTAGGTAAAGTCACATTTCAGGATGGAAAACGTTCTCGAAAATCTTCACAAGTATTTTCTTTCTCTCCCTCAAAATTCTCTGATGAAAGTCTACAAAGCTCGCATAGAATGAATGAGACTTCCAATGAGTCATAATGACATTCGTTGGATTATTGAAGCACGAGTCCGATTGGAAGGTGAGTCTTCTGACTCATTTATTTCATATCTGTCCGGTTTAGAAAGAATGGGTGTTTTCTATAAATGTGCACGCATGACATGTAATACTCGTTGTCATTCTTTAGGAATGATGTTTGATAACCGTGAAGATAAAATTAAATTAATTTGGGATGGCTTAGGTAAGGAGTCTTTGGATGACATATAATTGACTCTTGAGATGCATCCTAATGAATATGTGCATTACGCAATTCACATGTTATACACACAGTTTCGAAAAGAAAGACAACATTTAAGTCTCAGGAATCTCACTTTAAAAGACCATTTTTGCCATTTTATAAGAAAATTGAATGGGAAGATTGTTCCTGACACATAGATGTCAATCAAGCTGTTACTTCTTGTAAATATTATTATCTCTTTGTCTTTATCTAATAACTGTGATTTGTTTTTTATTTTCTTTTATTTTCTCCAACAGGATCCAGACTTTTTGACTTTCAAAATATATTTTACTGTTTAGTTAATAATTGTCATTTGGCAGGTACTAGTGCTACTATTACTCACCCTTTTCAGTTATTATAAATTCATCTCGTTATTACATTGTAAAATCCATCCAGATTTGAGAAAGAAATACATAATAAAAAAATGGAAGTAACTTCAAAAAGACGAGTTGTAAACATCTGTGTGTTTTGCGGTACTAGTGTTGGATCTAAACCAGAGTACGTTGAGGTAATACATGAACTGGGTAGAGTCATAGCTGAAAGGAATATGCACTTAGTATATGGCGGTGGAAATCTTGGACTAATGAGGTGCGTTTTAATGGATGTACAAGAAGGAGGTAGTCAAATTCTGGGAATCATCCCAAAATCTTTGGCAGAGGTGAATCTTATAGGACCATCAAATGGAGAGGAATTTATCGTGCCAATTATGTCTGAATGACTGGTTGAAATGATTAATCGTGCTGATACTTTTATTGCTTTTCCAGGTGGCTTGGGCATGATGGAGGAAATTTTTACAGTGCTATCTTGGGCGAACTTGAACATACGCCAGAAACTAATTAGAATGTTTAACGTTGATGGATTTTATGATTTTCTTTGTGTGTTTCTTGATGATGTCCGAAGAAATGGGTTCGTGTCAAAACCTGTAAACGATATCCTCTTCACTGCCAAAACTGCCCATGATTTAATTGACCAATTTTTAGCCTTTGAACCACAAATTGACCCTATCCTTTCCAAGATAAACTGGTCCGATAATGATCGTGGTAAGAAGTATCGGATAAATCTGGATCTTAACCTTTAATTTTCTTTTTAGACGTAGAATATCAGCTAACCAGGTACGATCCTCTAAACGCTTCTTCTACTTTTTTAGACATTGGGGACAATGTCTCAGTTGACAGGTATTATCAACATCTATGGTAACATACAACCATAAGTTATAATTAAAAGTTTGTAATATTCAGTGCTCTAGTTTAATTGGAGGAAGCATCTAAAAAAACGATGGAATAAAAAAATTAAACATCTGATATCCGAGGAATTAAGTCCGTAGGGATATTTTAACACATAGTGCCATAAAACCAACTGGCTTGGGAGTCACTGGCCTAAAGCTCGCTACATGGATTGAAGATGTTGTAAATAAATAAAGGAAAAAAAAGATATCTAAAATCTGAGTTATTAAGTCAGTAAAGGTGACTTAACACCTAGTGCCTTAAAGCCAACTGGCTTGGGAGTCACTGGCCTAAAGCTCGCTACATGGATTGAAGATGTAAAAAAAAAAATTAGAAAAAATTTCATTGCTAAAATAGTGTGAATTCTGATATAACTTTAGAACAAAAATATTACTTTCTTTTCAACTACACTTATGAATATTGTGGGCACAATGAGCTGATTAATACCTTGTTGGTTGTGTAAATAGAGAATGTTAAAAATAATCGGAGAATTTACTTATTTGGTACTTTAGAAAGAAAAAACAGCTATTAACATGGATAAGAAATTTCACTTGTTTAGTCACTAACTTGTTTATCTTTTTATCTTTTTGCTTTTGTGTGCATTTGATTGATGTTTATAAGTATCGTCAAGCCCTCACAAGAGTACAACTTGTCTACTAAGGACACCTAGGGGTTTAAGGGCTTGTTGCATACGCTAAATGCAATTGTGATCCATACGAAAGTGCCCTAGTTTAATTTAGTTTCAGTTAATTATTTTATTTTATTTATTATTTTCCTCGAGGACTAGTAAAATATTAGGTTTGGGGGTATGATGAATGGAAAATATATCACTATTTATCTCTCTTTAACCTAATATTTGTATGGTTTCCCGAGTTTTATGAATATTTTGATGTATTTTTGTGTGTTTTGCAGATAAATAAAGTTTTTGGACTCAACAAAATCAATCAGGACTAAATGTGGAACAAATAAGGGTAAAAAATGGACTTGACATTTACATTTTAGAGGTTGGAAACTTGAAAGGGCATCGTAACGAAATACAATTTCATAAATTTTAGTTTTGCGTAATTTTCATATTTTGGCCATAGATTTCTACTCTGATATCGGATTAGGTGCCTCAAGTTCCAGATTAAAGAATACTCAAAGATCTACAACTTTGATGTTCTTAATAATTTCGAATTCGGAAGTGTTAATGACCGAAATTGATAAAAACATCCAGAAGTATGTTATGTGCAATTATTAAAGTCATTTTCAAAACAAAAATAAAATAAAATAAAATAAAATGAAAATTGTCAAACTTCCACCAAATATGCTTGCATGTTTGGTGGAGGATTTGGTGCCATATTTGGTGGAGAAATTGGTGAAGGCAAAATTTTACCTATAAATATCAAGTCATTTCATTTGTAAATTTCATACATTCTTCTGGGGATTTCCTTAAGAATACTAAAAATATTGTATCTTGTTTATTTATTTACAGTTTTTTGCATTTTATTTTTATTTTACGCAATAGTTCTTTCTTTATTTTACATATCAGTCTTTATTTTACTTTTCAATATGAGGAGGTAACTCCTCTTTGCTAGGGTGAAGGGTAAATCTTTTATTAATAATATTTAGATTAATCTCTCTTAATTATAATATATAAAGTATTTAAAATCTGACTTAATAAGATACTGCCTTTATGGTCGGTTGGATTTAATTAAATTGATTTTAACCTGACTAAATTGGATACCACCTTTATGGTCGGTTGGAATTAATCATAAATCTGACTTAATCAGGATACCGCTTATATGGTCGGTTGGTAATGTCATGCAAAGTTTATATATTATAATAAGAGAGATATCTAAAATAGAAGTAATAAAAGTAGCTCTTCTAACCCCATTATTTTCTTTATTGTTCTATTTATCTCTTTACTAATCATAGGTATGTGTTGTAGCTAAATACCATATTTGAGGTAGTGATTAATTCCAATATCACCGGTTTATAAGGGGTTATTTTATGACTTAACTAAGATAAAAGTTTGTTTATTGAGTCTTAAGCTTAATGATTCTTATTAACTGGCCATTAATAAGATTGATCTGGTAAACTTAAAATAAATTTGACAAATGAATTTTAAGTTTCAACCTTAGACTTAATTGTTCATGATCTCACCGCGGGGCATGGTGACCTTTAGGTAAATTTCTTTACAGGATAGACATATACATGTCGGGCGAGGGTAGCCATAATTGGAACTTAAACTTAATGAATTCAGGTAACTTGGTTAACATAGACATATTACTAATTGGCTTATTTGGGTGTTTGCATCTGATCATCGATAGAGGCTTTTGTATATTTTCGTGTTCTAGGTTAATAAACCAATATATTGCACAAACATGGGATAACCACTTTATCTTTAAAAGATATTGGAAGAATTCACAACCCTAGATAGTTTAATAATATTGAATTTTCCTTTAATTTACATTTTAGTTGTTTTATTTACTTGTCTCTAGTTTAAAATCACCATCCAAGCAAACAACCAATCTATTATATACTTGTAAACATTTAGTTTCACAAATTTATAGCCTAGGTATTAAGTCTTCGTGGGATCGATACATTTTATACTACTTGAACTATACATGTGCTTGTATTACGTGAGTGATTTCACCGATCATAAATTAGAAACATAAAATAAGGGAATAGAAAGTATGGTGCCCTCAGGTCGTACATTTTGTCTTGTTGGCTGAGAAACGTCTCTGGAAAGCTCCGGTTGGTCGCTAGATATCTTGCTAGAGAGAATTCAAGATTGTTGTATTTTGGATTCAAGGTTCTGCTGGTTTGGTTTTATGTTTCTAGGATTTGTTTGTTGTATATGTGTGTGTCTTCAAAGTCGTTCAAGCTCCGTGTTTGTGTAAGTATTGGTTTCTTCCTTGTTTTTCCAAAAGCCATCCATTTTATAATCCTAGGTTGTAGTTTAATAAGAAATATCTCCTTTTATATTGGAAGTAATGTTGGGGTCAAATCCGGGAGGCGCAGCCGAAGGAGCGCTGTTCAGGCAAAATCGTGGTTTAAAATTTTTAAACTTATGAAAAAATTATTCAATATCCAATATTGATAATTCATTCATATTTCACCTAAACATATTTATTCGATATCATATAACGATATAAATGATATAGAAACATCGCTAAACTTTTGTAAAAATAACATAAAATGCAATTTCGGCCAAACCGACCGACCAATGCATATGGGGACTGCCCAGGTCAGCCCCAAAAATATTTGGATAGTTCGTGGACTGCCCAAACAGTGCCCAGTTCACTGTTTGGGCAGTCGTTACCCGGTAACGCCGTTTTTCACCGTTTTCGCGTATTTTCACTCCGAAATAATTTCCGATAAATTTTTTTCTTGGCCAATTAAAATAAACCAATTTATTCTAAAAACCAATTACTCAATAAATAAAAATTGAATTTTTATCTGAAAGATCATATTTATCATTAACTGCTGTGAGACCCCTAAACTTTGTATTTTGATCATTTTGGTCATTAAATTGTCAAATACATATTTAAGTGATTCCAAATCAATCCCAAAATGATTTATACATGTCTAATATATGAAATCATAAATTGCAACACAAATCCTCAAGAACTGTGTAATTACCGAACACAGCCCAGAATTTTTCATTAATTACGATTTGGCCCCAAATGTTCAAAACATGTCAATATCAAACCCAACCAATCCCAAATTTAATATACATCAAATATACATCAATGTACATCATATATATGAAAATCCCCAAAATTGTATTAGGTTGAGAACCTCAATTTCATAAATTACTCTAATTACATAATTTATATTAAATTGAATTAATTTAACACTTTAATCATTCAATTACCACACCAATCAAGTCTTACCATCATGAAATTAATCAAGAACAATTCTAGGTTAATTATGAATGGCTAAGTAACTCTAGAATGACAACATGATTACTAATCAATCAAAAGAATGTTTAATAACCATTTATAAGCATACTCTGTTCATACACACATTCAACATCATTCCAAAAAATTTCCAATCAATTAATATACATAATTAAAGAGTAGAGAAAATTCTAAGCAACACATATTGAAGCTTAGAAGCATGGAAATAATTTTCAAGTTGAAGGAAATGGGAAAAAACTTACAAAAACACCATTTTCTTTAAGCTTTTCTTTTCTCTTTCATTCTTTTCTCTCAAACTTTACTTAGTAAAATATTTTGAAACTTGTGTAAGTGTAAAAAATGAAACAAAATCATTTTTTTAAACAAATTCCCACTTGGCCGAAAATTACAAGAAATTAAAATAATAATTATTTAATTTTTGTTCATTTTTCTTTGGCACACATTTTGTTTAATAAAGTAAACACTTAACTTTAATAAAGCAAACCAAAAATATGTTCCAATGGCATCATGTCATTTCCAACTTTAATAAAGTTAAATCATTACAAAAGATATTTATATTATTAATTAATTTAATTATTTAATAATTAAATAGTAAATATAAATATCTTAAATATATTTATTACATTTACATTAAATATCTCAAATATATATATTAATGATATATGTCAAATATCATAATTGATATTTTATTAATGTGTATTTAATAAAATCAAGTATTAAATAAAATACACATTAATTTGGAAATGACCGTTAGGTCCCGATTACATGTATTTTTCGTTTAACCATTAAACGAGTTATAAATTATCAATATTATTCATAACAGTTGCCATCGTGCTCTACAAGTATATTTCATTAGTGAGACTCTCTAGATTTAGGCATATCCATCACAAAATCCAATTTCGTGTCCATAATTCACCTAGCCGTAAATTATCACGACCACGGATAAACTCGCTAAATCATACAGGTCAAGGTCATTGCATATATATAATCCCTTCGTCACAAGTATCCAGATTATCCCAGAGATATAGATACAAACATCAAAATTCTATAGGTATAATCATGTCAACGTATCTATTAGCAATCTTCTAAATAATACTCAAAACTTACTTTCGAAGTATACCACAGCCATGGATTTAATAGATTGCTAATCATATAATGAATACATATTCCCTGTACACAGAACTAACAGATCTTATCTTGATACACACATGATATCATGAGCATGAGTCCACACCCAACGAACAGGCAGAGGTCTGATGTAAATAGATCAGTGACGTGACTGCCATCTAAGTATGGAGGATAACTCATATATCCACAGTGGTATCTCAAGTCAAAGAATCACTATGCTACTCAACCCAAAAAGATT
>SKCR01045189.1:0-81108 GCA_019454045.1 Zanthoxylum bungeanum | reverse complement strand
AATGGATTTGAGCTCAATTTATAGACAATAAGATATGCCACGCGTCGCGACGCGCCAAGGTCTGCGCGTCAAGTCGCGTAGCTGGCACTTAGAGATGACGCGCTGTTGACTGCTGATGTGGCACACGGTTTCTGTAGGCCCAATATAATTCTGACTTGTGGCACGCATTTTGTTCGGTCCAATGATATGTTGACACGTGGCAGGAGATGATTGGCTGATGATGACGTGGCTGACACGAGGAATGTTGACTCGACATGCGGCTGATATGGCGAACACGTGTCAAACACGTAGATGACACGTGGCTGACACGTGTCATGCTGTGATGCGGTCTAATTAGATGATGACATATGGTACGCGTGTGTGTCGGCAGCATGTGATGATTACACGTGGCACGGCGCATGTTAGCAGATCTGTTGTGATGATGACACGTGGCAGGCACACGTTAGCATCCGGCATATTTTAGCGGCGCATTTAGCACGGCGTATTTTAGCAAACTTCACAGATTTTGACACGTGTCCCATCGTATTTTAGTGGTGCACGTTAGCAGGTTTGGCGTACGTGTAAACACTACATTTTTGCATAAAGCCCAATGATGAGCCTCGTATGGAGGCACTACCTGATAAGTCACAGAAGTTGCGGGAAATGGATGTCGGAAGGGAAAATTCAAAAATTAATCCCTCGTCAGATTTAAACTTACTTGTTTAGCCTCGGGTTCGCTTAGTCGATTTCTGTTTTAAATATTAGCCTCGGCCCAAAACCTCCGCAACCAATGAAAGCCCATTCATCCAAGCCATGCAACCTATCCAAAACCCATGCAACCCCTTAAGCCCACACGCCCAAACCCAATCCAAAATAATAAAAGCACATGCAAAACATGTACCAAATCTATTCTAATCCTTTCCAAATTAGCCAAGATTGGATCCCTCAAATTTGGAAGGAAAATCTTGACTAAGATAAGAGGGGCGGCACACACACATAAATAATAAGAAGAAACCCTGGCACAACCAAGAAACCCTAAAAAACCTAGCTTGCAACTATAAAAAATAACATATCCAAACCCTAAGTTTGGCTCCTTCTTCCCAACAACTCACGACAATTAACATAAAAAAAAAAAAACAAAACCAAACACAAGAAAAACCTAAGCTAACACTCTCTCGCCTCTCCCCCTCTCTCTCTTCCCTCTCACTCGACATCATCACACAAAACCCTAAAGTCGTGACACACACAACAAACACACACGACAAACCCTAAACAATTAGCCTCTCTGATGAGCGGAAAATATATCAATATTTACCGCCCCTTTTACTTAATATTTTGTTTAGTTTCTCGGGTTTGATGAACGTTTTGATATGTTTTAGTTTATTTTGCAGATAAAATAATATTGGGACACAATGAAATCATTTAGGATGAAATATGGGTCAGATAAGGGCAAAAATTGGACTTGACATATTAATTTTGGAGATTGGAAACTTGAAAGAGCGTTTTAACGAAGTGCAGTTTTGGAAATTCCAGTTTTGCACATCTGTCGTATTTTGGGCATAACTCTTTACTCCGATATCGGATTGAGATGATTCAAGTCCCAAATTAAGAAGAAGAATCAAATATCTACAACTTTGAAAGACAAAATAATTTAGAATTATGAAGATTTCATGCCCGAAATTGATGAACCATCCAGAAGTGTGTTGTGTGTAATTATTAAAGTCATTTTCAATCATTTTCAAAGCAAAAAATAAATTAATAAATAAATTATAAAAATTATCAAATCACCACCAAACATGATAAGCAATTAGTGGAGCAATTAGTTGAGCAATTAATAATTGATTTGGTTGATGATTTGATGGAGGCAAAATTTGCCTATAAATACCAAGCCATTTCATTTGTAAATTCATACTTTCTTCTAAGGAATTCCTTAATAACTAAGAGAGATTGTATCTTGTTGTTCTTTTTTATGCTATATCAGTAATTAATTTCCGCTTTCGCACTTTCTTTTATTTACTTTTCAGTTTTTACTTTCCGCAATTTACTTTTACGCACAATACTTTTCTTTCTTTAATTTTTAGTTTTTTACTTTTCAGTAATGAGGAGGTAACTCCCCTTTGATGGGGTAAAAGGTAAAACTTTTATTACTAATATTTAGATAATCTCCCTTAATTATAATAATATAAATAGTTCAAACCTGACTTAACAGGATACCGCCATATTGGTCGGTTGGTAATTATTTAAATTGGTTTTAACCTGACTAAACTGGATACCGCCTGATTGGTCGGTTGGTAATTAATTATTAATTTGACTTAATCTAGATACCTCATATATGGCTGGTTGGTAATTATCATGCAAGTTATAATTATATATTAAGGGAGATATCTAAAATAGAAGTAATAAAAGTGGATCCTTTTACCTCAACATTTTCTTTTATTGTACTTTTACATTATTTACTTTTCAGCAATTTACTTTCAGCATTTACTTTTCAGCAATTTACTTTTCAGCAATTTACTTTCAGCATTTACTTTTCAGCAATTACTTTTCAGCATTTACTTTTCAGTATTTAATTTCAGCATTTACTTTCCGTTATTTACTTTCAGCATTTTACTTTATGTCTTTTATTTTATTTAAGTTTTTACTAGCCCTAGTTATGTGTTAGTTATCTGGGGTTGTGATGAATTCTAATATCACCGGTTTATAAGGGGTTATTTTATAGTTTGGGTAATTTAAAGGTTTACTTATTAAGTCTTAAGCTTAATGCTTCTTGTTGTCTGATCACCAATAAGATTGATGTGGTAAATCTAAAATGAACTAAACATAGGGATTTTAGGTTTCAGCCTTAGACTTAATAGCCAACGATCTTCCTTGAGGATAGATAACCCTTTAATAGATTTCCTTACAGGATAGACATATACCTGTCGGGCGGGGGTAGCCATTATTGGAACTTAAACTTAATGAATCCAGATAATTTGGTTAATCTGGATACCTCATATATGGCTGGTTGGTAATTATCATGCAAAGTTAATATTTATATTAAGGGAGATATCTAAAATAGAAGTAATAAAAGTGGATCCTTTTACCTCAACATTTTCTTTTATTTTACTTTTACTTTATTTACTTTTCAGCAATTTACTTTCAGCATTTACTTTTCAGCAATTTACTTTCAGAAATTTACTTTCAGCATTTACTTTTCAGCAATTTACTTTCAGCATTTACTTTTCAGAATTTAATTTTCAGTATTTAATTCAGCATTTACTTTCCGTTATTTACTTTTCAGCATTTTACTTATGTCTTTTATTTTATTTAAGTTTTTACTAGCCATAGTTATGTGTTAGTTATTTGGGGTTGTGATGAATTCTAATATCACCGGTTTATAAGGGGTTATTTTATAGTTTGGGTAATTTAAAGGTTTACTTATTAAGTCTTAAGCTTAATGCTTCTTGTTGTCTGATCACCAATAAGATTGATGTGGTAAGTGGTAAACTAAAATGAACTAGACATAGGGATTTTAGGTTTCATCCTTAGACTTAATAGCCCACGATCTTCCTTGAGGATAGATAACCCTTTAATAGATTTCCTTACATGATAGGAATATACCTGTCGGGCGGGGTTAGCCATAATTGGACTTAAACTTAATGAATCCAGATAATTTGGTTGACATAGACATATGGTTCAATTGGGTTAAACTGGGTATTTGCGTCTGACCATCGACATAGGCTTTTGCATAATTTAGTGTTCCAGGTTAGTAAACTGATTTATTACACAAACATAAAATAACCACTTCATCTTTTAAATGATATTAGAATGATTCACGACCCTAGATCTTTGTGTCTTTTGTTATTTTCCTTAGTATTTTCTTTTGTCTTTTTTATTATTTATTTTGTAAAACCACATTCAACCAATCAAACAATCATTCTCTTCTCCATTTAATTAGATATTTGTAAATAATAGATTCAACAATTAATAACAACAGTAGGAATTAAGTCCTCGTGGGATCGATATTTTTATACTACTTGAATGATACGTGCGCTTGCGTTATACGTGTGTGTTTACGCCGGTCACATACCTCGACCTAGTGCAAGTAGTAGAGAGCAGAAACCTAAACCAGGTCTTGGGGCAACCGGTCTACCACATCGCGAATAAGGGACATAACGAGATCTTGAGCCATGGGACCAAAGAAAGCCGAGCAATCACCAGAGTAGAATTGGCAGGAGGAAACTATAAGCAGACCCATGGGGCAACCAAAGACTTTTATATGCAAAAGGCACCAAAGAGCACAAGGAAGGCCTAACCCATCGAAATAGGAAATAATTCCATGCATACATGTCACATACATACAATTTTTGTTTTGTGTTCGCAGGTTTTTAAAGAAAAAAAAAAGGAAAAAAACGGAAAATATGAGCAAGTCAGTAACGGTTCAAAAATGAACCACCTCTCATCAAGTAACGGTTCAAAAATGAATCACCTCTCATCAAGTAACGGTTCAAAAATGAACCATCTCTCATCAAGTAACGGTTCAAAAATGAACCATCTCTCATCAAGTAACGGTTCAAAAATGAACCATCTCTCATCAAGTAACGGTTCAAAAATGAACCATCTCTCATCAAGTAACGGTTCAAAAATGAACCATCTCAACTCAAGTAACGGTTCAAAAATGAACCATCTCTCATCAAGTAACGGTTCAAAAATGAACCATCTCAACTCAAGTAATGGTTCAAAAATGAACCATCTCTCATCAAGTAACGGTTCGAGAATGAACCACCTCAACTCAGTAACGGTCGGGAATGAACCATCTTTCACCAAGTAACGGTTTGGGAATGAACCAGGGGTCAAGCACCTCATCACCATCAACTCAGTTTAAAGCGTCTCATAACAACCGGTAAGTTCGGCAACAGCTGGCGAGCCAGGTAAGTAAAAAATACATGCATGACTTTGATAGGATTGTCACTATCACACACTGCGCAAGTCCCATCAAAGTGGGGGCAACTGTAGACACTTGCATTTTTGCATGAAAGCCCCATAACACCTTGAAGCCTCTCTCTCTCTCTAACTTGGTGATCACTCACGACATTTCACCCAAAACAAAAAAATCAAAATAAATAAAAAAAAACCCCAAGCTTTCGGTTCCCTCTCTCATATCTCTCAACTCTCGCTTACATTGTCCTTATCACCTCTCATCTCTCTCTAAAAAGAACCCACTCACGAAGCAACTCGGCCATGAACAACAAAAACTATAAACCCTAGCAAACACAAACTCACTTCTCTATCATCCACTCTCGGCCTCCCCTCTGCCTCTCTCTCGTCACTCACGCTCAGACCACAAACAAGCCAATAAACCCTACTTCTTTCACACAAATAACCACAACAAAAAAGGCTCTCAACAGAAAAGCAAATAAACCCTAAAATCCACTCACGACAAACCCACCACAAATCAACCAAACACTCACACGCCCCTCACCTCACGTACGGCCTTATACACGTCCCTTCACGTCACTTACCACCGACCAAAACACACTCACACAGCCCTAAACAAACTAACCGACACAACATGCTAAAGAAAAAAACAAAGAGACCCTAAAGTCGTGACTCACACAAGCTTCGACCTTCTCTCTCTACCACACAAAGACATGTTAAAACCTCAGCCCATTCACATTAAAAAGACCTGACACCTCACTCACAGCCACGCAAAAGACAGACAAGCGCCAAAATATGCCCCTCACCAGCCCTCACTCTCGGCAAAATAAACAAACAAACCAAATAACACACAAACAAAGCCCCCCATCAAACCGACTAAAACAACAACCAATAACCCTGAAACCGTGACCCTAATCACCCAAAACCAGTCCCAAAAATCACCCGCAAAATAGCCCTGAAACAGCTCAAAAATCAGCCTTTAAACCAGTCCACAGAAAACGCCCAAAAACAGCGACGGAAGACAGAGTGAACAGCGGGAACACGATCTTAGGTTTAGGTTAGACTTAATAGCCCACGATCTTCCTGTAGGGGTTTAGTCGCTGAATCCGGTAACGCAGCGAAGCGGTGGTGGAAAATCGTATTTTCCGATTTCAAAAAATTTTCTCGGATTAATTAAATAAACATATTTATTTAATATTCCAATAATCAAATTATGAAAAAAATTCAATAAATCATATTTGGTAAATTTACCAAATTACCCTTACTTGGTATTTTGTCCATTTTAGTCCGAAATTGATCAAATCAATTTTGAATGATTCTAAATCATTTCTAAGATGAACTTAGCATGTTCAAAACATCAAAACACCAAAGCAACCAAAATCCCCAAATTTCAAGTTCTTGGCCGAGAGCCTCCAAAGGGGTGCCATTTGTGCACTTTGTCATTTCATGCTTCAAAACACATCAAGATGTAATCCAATCAACATGAAACTTTATATGCATCATATACACATCCAAATACACAACATATATGAAAAGCCCCAAATTTGGAATTGGTCATGAACCCTAATTTTTCAATTTCCTCAAATTGGACAATTAGACCAAATAGTTTAAATCAATTACTTTAATCATCATTCTTCCATCCAATCCAAGTCTCAACACAATGAAACAACTCAAGATCAAATCTAGGTCATTTAAGAGTGGGTCAATAACTCTAGATTAGCAACATGGTTTCCAAAACCTTAAAAGAAAGCTTATTACTACAATAGTCATACACTTCCTTCATCACACATGCTTTACACCTCCATCAAAACTTCCATCAACTAAAACCACAAGGAACAAAGAAAGAAATAACCTAAGAATATAATATATTAAAGCCTAGAACCTAAGGAACAATTTCCTTACTAATAGCAAGTTCAAGAAACTTACTAAAAATCCAAGCTTTCTTGATTTTTGTCTTTCTTTTCTCAAGTTTCCTTTGGCTTCTTCAATGGAGTTTCTTTTTGGTAAAGTGTATTAGGTTAGCAAATGAAAAAGAAATGAAAACAATATATACTTCTACAATTTTAGCCTTGGCCGAAAATCAAGCAAGCATATACATAATATTTTCATTTCAATTTCATTTCAAAATCATTTAATCAACTTGATAAATATCTAAAACACTTTATGTATATTTATTTAAGTCAACAAAGGCAACTAATATCATTTACATCAAATATCCTAATGTAAGATATTTATATTTTATTTTATTTAATCATTTAACAATTAAATAATCAATTAATTAATCAAATACAAATATATTAAATATATGTATAATATTTACATTAAATATTAAAAACATATATTCATTTAGGATATAAGTCAAATAACTTATTTTGACTTTTAATTAATGTGTATTTAAATTAATCAAGTATTAAATGTAAATACAGAATAATTAGGCAAATGACTATCTAGTCCCTTTAGCACGTATCTTGCGTTTAACCTTTAAACGACTTTATAAATAATCAATATTATTTATTAATGTTGCTCTAGTGCTCTACGAGTATGTTTCATTATTGAGACTCTCTAGATTCAGGTATATCCGTCACGAAATCAAATTTCGTGTCCATAATCTATCCACCCGTAGATTATGACGATCACGGATAATCTCGCTGAACCATACAGGTCGAGGTCATGGCAAATGTATAATTCCTCCGTCACAGGTATCCGGATAAATCCCAGAGATATAGATGTAAACGTCAAATCTCTATGGGGATCATCCAGTCGACTATTCCATTAGCAATCTCTAAAAGAATGTTTAGAACTAGCTTCTAAACTTTACCACGGGCCCATGGTTTTATCTGATTGCTAATCATATGGACTATCTATGCTCTGGTACACAGAACTGACGGATCTTATCTTGATACACATAGGACACCCTGAGGATCTATCTACACCCAACGAACATGCGGAGGTCTGATCTAAATAGATCGTTGACGTGACTGTCATCTAAGTGTAGAAGATGTCTCTTGTGCCCACAATGGCATCTCAAGTCTAAGAATCACAAGTGCTACTCAACCCGAGAAGATTCTTATTGACGCTGGTGTACCATCCATTAAGAATCTTTGGTGAGTCGTTCAGTGTTTATCCGCTATAAACACCTACACGTCTATACTAGTCTCCAAGACTAATGGTTCATTGAGTGTGTTGAGCTCCAAGCTTGGTGAATGAGATTCCAAACTCAAGGGATGTTTCCTTATCACCTTTGAATGACTCTTCAAGTCCTAGCTTAGGAAGAAAAATTACAACAAATCACTTCCTATTGATCTTTGTAGTTCACGACAAAGTGAACAATTTTGAGAGGGAGAAGCTCTTTCACCGTGAGAGAGAAGAAGAGAGTAATGAGAGAGATTTTCTTGTTTTTTGAATTGTGTAATTGATTTAAAAAAAAAAACAATTACCTATTACCAAAATCCAAAGTTGGTAAAAGTCATTCCAAAATGACAAAGAGTGCAAGATAAGCAACCACCAACTTCTATCACCATAAAGTAACAAAATTGACTAGTGATGTGACTTGTGGGCCTCACTTGATTCAAAATCCGAGTGGGCCCGCAAACATATTTCGGGCTTTGGTTCGTTAATTCCAAATTAATGAATTTTTCGTTGTGACTTAATTAAATAATTATGCTTAGCAAAATTACTATTAAAGTCGTTCGCGAATGAATTCTAAATTAATTTGTTCACCCGAATTAAAATCCAATTTTAATTCTGTTATCAAATCTAATTTCATTTAATATATCGAATATATTATTTAATCGATTAATTCCAAATTAATCGCTATCTCTCTTCTTAACGAATTTTATCCCAGATAAATTCTTGCTGTAATTAATCCTATATTAATTTTCTCTCTCTTCTAATTTATCCCAGATTAATTATATTCGAGTCAAACGTCATCGGTGAATCTTCGGGAAGCGACCCATGAGATCTCTGGATATGTTGGCAGTAAATCCGGTCGTCGGACTATCCGAACAAGTGCGTACCATGTACCACGTTCTTACCGATTTACAAGACATGGTTGGCTTTTAGCAAAGCGTCGTGCCTACCCAATTCTCCAGAAATATTCTTTAAGGAATATATAATCTTTGTCAGGAGTAGTATACATAGTATTGCGTATTGCGATCCAGTATCATATGTCACATGCAAGGCCTGGGGCTGGAATAGTGTCTGCCCCGTACGAAACATATATCGGATCACAAGCAACTAGTCTCTATAATCGGATAATCATGACCTTGTCATATTATCCCGATAGTTGCAACATAATATAGAACCAATTTTGTATCCCTGCGTGATCATCATCTCCATATGACTGAAGTGATTCTTCTGTCTTGACATCACACCCAATACACTACGATTCTCAATAAACCCAGAATAGGCGTACACAGAACCTGTTAAAGTCCCGGACGACCAAAACCAAAGCGTATTGATTGTCGCAAGTACTAGCGATGCAAGTCTCAGGTTAAGTCCAAATACACTTACCCTGAATCGGATTCCCATAGACACATAGTCATACTACCAATGGGATTCCGAGGGTCTATCCAGAGTGAAGTTGTTCATGTACCATCGGTAAACACAACCTCCTATCACACTTGCATAAGTATCCAATACTTAAATATATGAGAACTATGCCGTTATGCTTCCACAACGCGCACAAGTGCAATATTAGTCTATTCCACATTATCGATGTCTAGTCTCGATAATACTACGACTATGAATATTTAATGATTAAACTTTAGTGGATTGATACTGTCTCATATCTTATAATCCGGAACTAATCATAAGGACTTTTATCATTTATATATTCAAGTAATCTAATTACAAAATGATAAAATAGCAATTTCCATTGTCACATAGTTAATTTGTACAAAAACCACAATATCTTTTACAAATAGTGACGATATGGGTCATAATTGTCCAACACCAAGTGTGTGGCCTCCAAAGATGCACACACGAAAGCCAAAACTCAACGGCAAGACTACGCCTTGAGTGCACGGGTATTTTGGCCTTGGTGCTAGCCTAGGCAAATACCTCAAAACTTTTAACTCGAGGTTCCTCTAGTCAATTAGACTTAAGGATCCTCAAAATCAATGGCTTACTCTTAAACTTTAGAGTTGCTCACTTATATAAACCCAAAATACGAAAGGTTTGGTACAAAAATTCGTAAAAAATTCGTTGGTTTATATAGGTGCTCCAAAGACAACAAAATTAATTAAGAATCTGATTTAGGGTAAAAGCTAATTTAATCTTAGCCATTGGATATTAATTTAGTGGTTTAATGAGATTATAAAACCTTAATAAGAGTTTGGGCGAATTGGAATTCAAAACAAATAACAAATAAGAAACAAATTTACTATTCACGTTACTATTCATGTTACTATTCACATTATTTATTTATTCCAATTCCCAAAGTGCCCCTATCGTCATTCACCAATCCCTAAGCCACTATGGAACCTCATAAATGATCTGTTCAATAATTAAACACATTGAACCATTTATGAACAATTCCTAGAGCAATCATATATGTTGTTAAATTTGTACTGTGCACTGTTAACCATTGATTTCGACTTTGTTGTGTGTGACCTTTTAGGTTCCCCTCAAGTTGGACATGAAATGAATCGTGATAATTTAACCGAACATAAATTATCCTCCGATCAGATGGTCGTTCGATTTCAATGACCAAGGTTGACATCTAGCAACATGCCAAGGCCCCCAAATGAGAAGGAAAGATATATACACATTATGTATGCGATTTACATTTCGAAAAGTATTCAACGCGATAGTTGTTCATCTCAGAAAAACGAGTCTGATGCTTCAAGAATGAGCTCCATTGGAGTTCGTTTGAAAATTTTAGAGCCGAGACAAGAAACTTTTACACGAATAACGATAAAATCAAAAATCGTGTAATCGGATCTCGAGACCACGTGTTTTCCAACGCTACGAATCATCACTTTAAAATATTCCGATATATTTTCCAACACATAAACTCTTATTTTCGATTACCACCGCGTTCTAAATCATTATCTTTAGTTTGATAACTTTCCCGAACTGTTCCGAAAAACCCGGGATATTATATTCTCCTCTCCTTATAAAAATTTCGTCCTCGAAATTTCTCTGTGTTTACGTCTGATCATTCGTAACCGATCGTACGTACATTACCATCTTTTCCGTATTCGGAAGTCACCACACTTTACACATTTTCAAAAGTTATGTATCTCACAATCCAACACAAAACTACGCTATTCAAAAACGAAATTTATCGAATCTTATAATTTATACCAATAACACATCAAACTTATCATCTCTATTCCCGCTCATCCACAGAAACACGCTCAAAGCATTTCACACTCATCCATCAACAGAAAGAAAGTCAAACACGGATTCGATATAGCCAATATCATACATCTCCCGAAACGAGGAACATAGCACATGCTTATTGCACACAACAAAATACAGTTTCAAAACGAAAACGTAACACAAATTTCCCATACCTCAAAACATGATTAATATCATACATGATTCAAAATATCAAGTTTTCAAAACATGATTCAAAATATCAGTTCACAATTCAGACTATAAACATCATAGAATCGCCCATACCTCAAAACACCTCAAATTCACATTACTTACCTATGCATATACCTATATGAACAATATACTTTTAACTTAATGTACCTATACACATACACATACTAATATCATACAAACGTGTATCGATAATGCAAATCATCGATATCAATCAAAATCATAGCACATCTACAATATAATATTAATCAAATCACATAACAAACATATGACTTATATGCTCTATACGTAACAAAAAAACTTATTCAGACGATCGGATACCCTGTAGCAGCAGTCACCGACACCCTAATCTTTGCTCTGATATCACAACTGTAACACCCCACCAGAGGCAGGATGCTACCGGCAAGAGACAAGATTAACCCATCTCCATAAGCCTCTTAATTTACTGAAAATTCGGCATGATGTATCCTAAATCTGGAAAACCTAGATCGCAGTCCAGCATCAATCAGAATATAAGAAAACATCAAACCAATCAAAGGACCCCAGGTCCATACAAATCCATCAAAACCATATCCTAAGGGCTCCGCCCACATCATCTATCAACACTTAAAGGCTCTGTGCCCACCACATCATCAGCAATCAAAACAATTACTTAATATTTACAAATAGATCCCAGGACACTTGCGAGGGTGATTGCCGCTTGGGTGATCCACGTCTCGAGTGACTTCCAATGCTATAGTGGTTGACCAATCTAGAAGCCAACCTGCAAAACTAGCAACTTGTTTGGTGTGAGTTATAAAAACTCAGTAAGTAAACATGCTAGCACTACAAACAAAACATACAAGTCATTTACATTAGAAGTTTTTTCATAATTTACAAGTTATTACGGGTCCTAGTGACAAGAAACCCACTTGGATTCGAAATCCAAGCAAACCCCAAGCAACAGACAGAACCCCAAGAACCACGAATTTGATTTTGTAGGAACAAAACCCTTCCAAGGCCACAAAGAAGACCCACAAAGAACTTTCCCTTAAGAACCTTTAAGATGAATCATTGTAGTGTTTTGCTAGCAATGGAGACGCCAATAAGTGTGCCAAACTTAGATAAGTCGATTCAAACTTGAAAAGGGGAATCCCTCCCTTACAATAATTCGGCCATAGCCAAAGTTTTAAGCTTTTGAGTTTACAATTTCGTTGATTACCCTCAAATGAAGAAGAAAGTAAGCTTAAATAGTGTTACAAAAAGAAACCCTAAAGGCATAAAGACAACAATGCCCTTAAAAATGAAATTACACAAATATCAAGTCTTTAAGTCTTCAAATGCCTATGAAGCTTTATTCTAAACTGATTTGGGCCAAGTGAATTGGTTTTGGGCCCTTTCCATCGAAGCCCACATGCATCTCTATTTGTTTGTTGCAGTCGGCCATAAAACTCTGAACTAATCCTGCCATTGCTTCTCTGAGTCTTTTGGTCCTCTGCCTCGTAGTTGGCCCTTCTGGTACTTGTAATGCGTCCTTTGGTTTGTTGTCGGCCTGGATCATGTCATCCCCTCCCTCTTGAAAAGGATTCGACCTCGAATCTGTACCTGCATCAAAAAGAGTTAAGTCAGAAACATTAAATGTAGCAAACACATTATACTTACCTTGTAAATCCAGCTTGTATGCATTGTCATTAATCCGTTCCAAAACTTGAAATGGACCATCCCCTCTCGGTTGTAGCTTAGATTTACGTTGTTCAGGAAATCTCTCCTTGCGCATGTGTACCCAAACCCAATCTCCAAGCTGAAATACCACACGATTTCTTCCCTTATTAGCATGAGAAGCATATTGCTCATTCTTCCGTTGTATTTGCTCTCTTGCTTTCTCATGTATGTGCTTCACCAAATCGGCTTTCCTTTTTCCATCTAGCCCCGCATGCTCATCAACAGGCAAAGTTAACAAATCCAATGGAGTTAGCCCCGCATGCGCATCCTTGATGTAGAAGAATGAATGCTACGATTATATGCAAACTCAATAAATGGCAAACAATCTTCCCAACTCTTCAAATTCTTGCCAACTATAGTGCGCAATAATTGAGATAAAGTCCTATTAACGACCTCTGTTTGTCCATCAGTCTGTGGATGACATGTGGTAGAATACAATAGTTTGGTGCCTAGTTCAGCCCACAACACCTTCCAAAAATGGCTAAGGAACTTAACATCTCTATCAGATACAATACTCCTAGGTATACCATGGAGTCGCACTATGTCTCTGAAAAATAAATCTGCAATGTTTGTAGCATCATCGGTTTTATGACATGCAATGAAATGAGCCATTTTACTAAACCTATCAACTACAACAAAGATTGAATCTCTACCCCTCTTTGTCCTAGGCAAACCTAACACAAAATCCATCGATATATCAACCCATGGTTCACTAGGTACAGGCAAAGGAGTATACAAACCATGTGGCATTAATTTAGATTTAGCATGCTTACATGTTAGACACTTATCACAAATACGCTCAACATCATGTTTCATTTTAGGCCAATAAAAGTGCTCATGTAAAATAGCTAAAGTCTTAGTAATCCCAAAATGCCCCATCAAACCTCCCCCATGCGCTTCCTTCACAAGCAACTCACGCATACTACAAGCAGGAACACACAACCTGTTCGCTTTAAATAAGAATCTGTCATGAATGTAAAACTTTCCAAAAGATGACTTTGCACAAGTAGCAAAAATCTCACCAAAATCAGAATCACACTCATATAATTCCTTAATCAAATCAAATCCCAACATCCGTGCATGCATTGAAGTAAGTAAAACATACCTGCGAGATAATGCATCGGCCACTATGTTTTCTTTACCTTGCTTGTAGCGTATAACATATGGAAATGACTCAACGAATTCCATCCATTTTGCGTGTCGCTTATTCAGCTTACCTTGACCCTTCAAGTGTTTTAATGATTCATGGTCGGTGTGGATCACGAACTCTTTAGGCCACAGGTAGTGCTGCCATGTCTCAAGTGCTCTCACAAGCGCATATAACTCTTTGTCATATGTGGGGTACCTCAAAGCTGCTCCATTCAGCTTCTCACTAAAATAGGCTATTGGCTGCTTTTCTTGCATGAGAACTGCTCCAATACCTAACCCTGATGCGTCGCACTCAATCTCAAATGTCTTCTCGAAGTTGGGTAGTGCTAAAATGGGTGCACTGCATAACTTCGCTTTAAGGTCCTGGAATGCTCGCTCTTGCGCCTCGCCCCATTGAAAACCAACTGTCTTCTTTACTACCTCAGTCAATGGCGCGGCAATGCACTGAAGTCCTTGACAAATCTCCTATAGAAGCTCGCTAACCCATGAAAGCTTCGGACTTCTGTCACTGTAGTTGGTGTAGGCCATTCCTGAATTGCATTTACCTTCTCCACATCTACCTCGATGCCATCTGCACTCACAACAAAGCCAAGAAAAACAATTCTATCCATGCAAAATGTGCATTTGTCAGAGTTAGCATACAATTGTTCTTTTCGTAAAACATCAAGTACATGCTTCAAATGCAGCACATGCTCATCTACTATTTTACTGTAAACTAAGATGTCATCAAAATAAACCACAACAAACTTACCTAAAAATGCACGCATAACATGATTCATCAATCTCATAAATGTGCTAGGTGCGTTTGAGAGACCAAATGGCATAACTAACCATTCATACAAGCCATACTTAGTCTTAAATGCAGTCTTCCACTCATCTCCCTCTCTCATGCGAATTTGATGGTATCCACTCTTTAAGTCAATCTTACTAAAAATTTTGGAACCATGCAATTCATCCAACATGTCATCTAGTCTAGGAATGGGGTGACGATACTTTACCGTAATATTGTTGATAGCTCGACAATCAACGCACATACGCCACGTCCCATCTTTCTTAGGAACTAGAAGTACTGGTACTGCACAAGGGCTCATGCTTTCCCTTACATACCCCTTATCCATCAATTCCCGTACTTGCCTTTGTAGCTCATTTGTCTCCTCGAGATTGCTCCTATAAGCCGGTCTGTTAGGAATGACTACTCCAGGTATGAAGTCTATATGGTGCTCAATACCTCTAATGGGTGGAAGCCCACTAGGTATGTCCACTGTGAGTACGTCACTGTAATCCTGTAAAAGAGATGAAATAGACACAGGAAACAAAGGGTCAGCGTTAGTAAAATAAATATGAGGCTTCTTATAGACTAACAATAGCATGATCTTGCTAGCCTTGAACGCTTTCCTCGCTTCACCCTCACCCATGTAGAAACTCTTTTTAACTCTCCCTTTTGTTTCCCCCTCACGTTCACTCAGACCCCCCTTGGAAAATCCCACGGCCTTGGCCTTATTTTTCTCACCAGAGACAACACTCTTACTAGTTTCGCCCAAAGTGGTGTTTCCCTTCGCTCTCTCTTTGTCACGTTCAAGTTGCAACTTAACCTGATCTTCATGGACTTGTGCAGGTGTAAGTGGGTATAATGTAATGGGTTTTCCCTTATGCTGAAAAGAGTACTTGTTCTTGAACCCATCATGAATAACCTTCTTATCAAACTGCCACGGTCTGCCCAAAAGAATATGTCCGGCATGCATCGGTATCACATCACATAGGACATCATCCGTGTATGGCCCAATGGTAAAGCTCAACAGTACCTGCTTTGTCACACTTATCTCCCCACAATCATTTAACCACTGCAACTTGTAAGGCTTCGGGTGTCTCAAGCAGCTCAACCCCAATCGCTCAATCAAAGCTGTGCTAGCAACATTAGTACAACTGCCCCCATCTATGATCATATTACACCCTTTGCCATTCACACGGCACCTAGTATGGAATATATTTTCCCTCTGCTGCACACTCTCATCCTCTACAACATGTGCACTCAAAGCACGTTTGACAACTAAGGATAAGTTATCCAGCGGGTATGCAGCTCCCTCATGGTCATTAGCATCCTCCAACTCTGGCATCTCCTCCTCAACCTTACTATCGGTAGAGTACACCTCTCCACTCTTTTTATCAATCACTAAGGTACGCCTATTGGGACATTGTGAAGCATAGTGTCCCATGCCCAAACATTTGAAACACTTTACATCCTTAGTTCTAGCAGCTGCACCCTCAGGTTTTGGCCTAGTTTTGCTCGGTTCTGCAGCCTCTTTACCCTTGGCACTAGGTTCGGCCCTAGGCTTATTAAAGCCTCCACTGAGTTCGCCCCTAGGCTTGTCAAAGCCTCCATCTCGCTTCTCTTCATTCGGAACCCATTTCCCTTTCCATGTAGAAGTAGCCTGAGTACCAAATCTGGATGTTGACTTTTTCTTGAGTTGCCTTTCTATCTTGATAGCCATGTGAAGCATATCCTCCAAATCAACATAATGATGCAACTCCACCATGTTTACAATCTCTCTATTCAAGCCCCCTAGAAACCGTGCCATAGTAGCTTCTGCATCCTCAACTACATTTGCCCTGATCATGGAAACTTCCATCTCTGTGAAATAGTCCTCAACACTTTTGGTCCCCTGATACAGATGTTGTAGTTTCTGATACAACTCCCTATAGTAATGGCTGGGTATAAATCTCTTTCTCATGAGACCCCTAAGTTCTGCCCATGTCTGAACCGGTCTCTCATAGTTTCTCTCTCCGAGTAGAGACAAGCTGATCCCACCAAATCATAGCATAATCGGTAAACTCAATTTCTGCCAAACTGATCTTCTTATCGTCTGAGTAGTGATGACAGTTGAAAATCAATTCTATTTTCTTTTCCCATTCTAAATAAGCTTCAGGATCATTCTTGCCTTGGAATATGTTGGTATCTTGATCTTGATGCTACCTAGATCACCATCTACATCTCCTCGCCTACCATATCCTCTCCGATCATAATCCCCTCTCCTGGCATCAAATGCACCTCTATCATCAAACCGTCTATCCCTCCTATCATTCCTCCTATCAAACCTTCTATTAGGCCTCCTATCATGCCCAGGCAGAAATCTCTCCTCCACATCATCAAAACCATCAGAATCATCAAACTCATTTTCGGCTTCCTCTTCATCTGGTGGTACATACTGTGGTGGTACATGGCGAGGTGGCACATTGTGAGGTGGTGGTACATTCTGAGGTGGTGGTACTCTGGGACCGCTACCAGTTTGAATACTTTCTACACTCTTGGACAATCTCTCCAAAGCAGTATTCATGTTCTCCATCATATCTGTAAATTTCCTATCCAAAGCCTCAAGCTTTTCATCAGTAGTTAGACCTGCCATCTCAACACTAAACAAACAGATTAGAAATAACAAGAAAGTAAAACAAATATCTAAATCCTCACAATCTCACGTGTTTACACTCGAATGATATCACTCACTCCACTCGTGTTTGCACTCTATTGGCTTTTACCCGATACTGTGCTCACAATCACTGCCTTTTACCACTCTTGAGTTCGTCCTCAATTCAAATGTGAACCACACTCAATCCAAGAATACAAACCAAATGTAGTCCTCAAGCTAGCACGAAACACAACGGACCCAACAATATATATATATATATATATATATGGGCAGGCGGAAAACAAATACGAACATGAATAGTAATGACGGAGACTCAATCAATAATACTTAAACTAGAGTAATTAGAAATAAGGAGTAAACAATTAGCACAATGGAAAAAAATAAGCATGCAAATTCACGGTCGTATGCAATTTCGGGAGAAAATTTGGCACCGCTTTAGAAATTTTGATGGGATACCCTCCACGGGCACCTAAATGATAATATGGAACAAACTAGATTCAACCAAAAATTTTCATTTTTTTTTTGCTCAAGTGATCAATATCACTCAAGTCCCTTTTTCTTTTCTTTTTTTTTTTTTTTTTTTTGATAACGTCAGATGCTAAATATGGTTCTGATTTCAGAGGCTGATTTTGGGTCTGATTTCAGAGGCTGGTTTTTCAAAGCCTGATTTCAGAGTCTGATGAGGGTCTGAATCCAAGGTCTGCTGGTCAGTGTCTGATTTCAGAGTCGAATAAGGGTCTGATTTCAGGGTCTGAATTCAGAGGCTAATTTTCAGAGGTTACTGGTCAGGGTCTGATTTCAGAGGCTACTGGTCTGGGTCTGATTTCAGAGGCTAAGTTTCAGAGTCTGATCTCAGAGTCTGATCTCAGAGTCTGATGCAATGGTTAGTTTCAAGGTCTGAACTCAGAGTCTGATTTCAGAGGCAGATTTCAAAGGTTACGTTTTAGGTCTGATGTCAGAAGCTAAGATTTCAGGGTCTGATTTCAGACTTCACTTAGTTTTTCAGGGTCTGATTTCACACTTCACTAGGGTTTAGAAACAAAACACACAGCCGCCAAGAACATGCTTATTTCTTAAACATATGCTAAAGAACAGAATGACTATGACGAACTGATAGGAAGAACAGAACAGAAACCCAGAACTGGAAAAGTGATAAAGATGAACTGATATGCAACTAGGATGAACTGACAGAAAGAACAGAACAAAAAGATTCAGAACTGGAAAATGATAAAAAGATGAACTAATATGTAGAACAACAAACCAGATCCAGAATATGAACAAAACAAAAACAGAAACAAGATCCAACAAGAACTGAAACGAAAATAACAAATAACAAACAAAAATAAAACAGAATCAAACAAAAGGAAAGATAGAAAAATTCAGACCTTGGAACCCTGAGCTCTAGATACCAAATGACAAGAAACCCACTTGGATTCGAAATCCAAGCAAACCCCAAGAAACGGACAGAACCCCAAGAACCGCGAATTTGATTTTGTAGGAACAAAACCCTTCCAAGGCCACAAAGAAGACCCACAAAGAACTTGCCCTTGAGAACCTTTAAGATGAATCCTTGTAGTGTTTTGCTAGCAATGGAGACGCCACTAAGTGTGCCAAACTTAGATAAGTCGATTCAAACTTGAAAAGGGGAATCCCCCCTTACAATAATTCAGCCATAGCCAAAGCTTTAAGCTTTTGAGTTTACAATTTCGTTGATTACCCTCAAATGAAGAAGAAAGTAAGCTTAAATAGTGTTACAAAAAGAAACCCTAAAGGCATAAAGACAACAATGGCCTAAAAAACGAAATTACACAAATATCAAGTCTTTAAGTCTTCAAATGCCTAGGAAGCTTTTCTAAACTGATTTGGGCCAAGTGAATTGGTTTTGGGCCTTTTCCATCGAAGCCCACATGCATCTCTATTTGTTTGTTGCAGTCGGCCATAAAACTCTGAACTAATCCCGCCATTGCTTCTCTGAGTCTTTTGGTCCTCTGCCTCGTAATTGGCCCTTCTGGTACTTGTAATGCGTCCTTTGGTTTGTTGTCGGCCTGGATCATGTCACCTGCAATTATCAGCTTCCTATTATCCTTTATATCTTACCTATATCAATTTTCATATTTACATATTGTCAGTATAGTAACTAGACATTCAAAACACACGAAACATAGATTCGAAACCACAACGTGTTGGGGTTTTGGGCGATAGGGCGCAGCAGAAGCGCGGTTCGGGCGAAATCATATTTTAAAACTTTTTCAAAATATTAAATAAATTATTCAATATCTAATATGAATAATTTATTCATATTTCACATAAACCTATTTATTCAATATCAAATGTTTACATAAATAATGTTGAAAACTCGTGAAACTTTTACGAAAACGGTTTTTCCGCAAAATGGCCTAAAATGCGTTTTTGACTGAACCGACCACCCGACACTTATGGGGACTGCCCAGGTCAGCCCCAATAGTGTCAGGGTAGTTCATAGACTGCCCGAACAGTGACGGATTCACTGTTTGGACAGCTGTTACCCGGTTGGCTCAAAATCCACCCGGTAATGTTGTTTTTGGCCGTTTTCGCTTATTTCAACTCCGAAACACTTTCCGGAAATTATTCCAACTCCCAAAACACATCCAATACCTTCAAAAAAACAAAAATTTCATCACCAAAATAGAACAATGTCCAGGTCTGATCTGATGCAAAACAGTCCACTTTTTCATGCTTAAAACCAATTTTATCACTAGATTAATCAAATTAATCTTACACCAAAGAAGTCCCACCACACATGAAGAACTCTAGAATATTTCTAGGTTATTTTAGAGTGGTTCAACAACTCTAGAATGTAAACAAGATTGTCCAACAATAATTTGAACAAATTGGAATATAATTACATTAATTACTTCCAAATACACTTCACACATGCTTCTATCTCTTCCAATTCATCCACCAAACAACAAAGCCCCAATTTGTATAAACAAAGGAACCCTAGAACATTTCTAGAAATTCAAGAAAACATGAAACAAGTTTCTAAGCTGAGGGTTTTAAAAGATTACCTCTAATCTCTTGTTTTCCCAAGCCTTTTCTTGAATTCCTTCATTTTCTTCATGGATTTTCAAAGCAAAGTTGAAACCCATTTTTCTCATGGTGCTCACGGCAATGGTGATCAAGAAGTAAAAAAAGAAAACAACTTTTCCCTTTTAATATATGTTGACCGATATTGACAATAAAGGTGGGTAATTTTGTCATTTGAAAAATTAAATCAATTTAATAATAATACACTTTATATTGACCAATCAAATTAGCACACACATAAAGTATATTTAATACATTCCATTTGGTCCAATAATAATTGGACATATTCCATAACATTTATGAAAAAGTTTGATTAATTAATTATTGAAATATTTAACAATTAAATATTCAAATAATCAATTAATGTAATTATTAATATATATGTATTTTTGTTTATAATAAATAAGAAATACATATATTTATGGCATGTGTCAAAATCTCATTTGATGAATAATTAATGTGTATCTAATCGTATTACGTATCAAATACAAATACACAATAATTATTACCGGACAAAATCCCCTAATTACATGTGTTATCATTTAACCGATTAAATGATCCGAATTAACTCATTTAATCTGGTGAAGTATTATGAATAATCCGTATTATTCATATCGAGTTGCCCAAGTGCTCAACGAGTACACTTCATATTGTGGGACTCTCTAAGTTTAGGTTTATCCGTCACGAAATCCAATTTCGTGTCCATAATCCACCCACTCATAGATTATGACGACCACGGATAATCTCGAAAACTATGCAAGCCGAGGTCATTGCATACGTATAATCCCTCTGTCAAAGGCTATATGTATTATACCTGGGATATAGATAACAACGTCAAATCCGTTCGATATAATACAGTCAACTTTCAATTTATGATCTCTAAATAACACTCGGAACTGGTTTCCGAAGTATAGCACGGACATGGATTTACTAGATCGTAAACACGTGTGGATGTCTATGCCCTGTATACAGGACTTATTGATCTTATCTTGATACACACTGGATAATATGAGCATCAGTCCACACCCAACGAACAGACGGATGTCTGATCATGAATAGATCGTTGACGTGACTGCCATCAAAGTGTGGAGGATAACTCATATATCCCACTGTGGTATCTCAAGTCGAAGGACCACTATGCTCGCTCAACTCGAGAAGGTTCCTATTGACGTTGGTGTACCATTTATTAGGAAACCTTCAGTGAGTCGTTCAGTGTCTTATCAAATAAACACCTACATGTCTATATGAGTCTTCCGAGACTCATGGTTCACTGGGATAAACCAACGGACCAAGTCACGATATATGACATGTACTGGTCTCAGCAGATCTTACTAACCGACCCGTGTTAGCAAATCTTGACCAGGAATTTATTTAAGGATATATAACTAATAGTGTACGTTGTAACTGCGCACTATATTGTAAATTATAGGGTCTTTGTCTAATATACACACATCACTGAACCAGATTCAGTTTCGATCTAATCGTAATCAGATATCTAATCGCAATTAGATCGAATAAGCGTATAAAAGATGACAAGAAACCCACTTGGATTCGAAATCCAAGCAAACCCCAAGCAACGGACAGAACCCCAAGAACCGCGAATTTGATTTTGTAGAAACAAAACCCTTCCAAGGCCACAAAGAACTTGCCCTTGAGAACATTTAAGATGAATCCTTGTAGTGTTTTGCTAGCAATGGAGACGCCACTAAGTTTGCCAAAACTTAGATAAGTCGATTCAAACTTGAAAATGGGAATCCCTCCCTTACAAGAATTCGGCCATAGCCATAGCCATAGCCAAAGCTTTAAGCTTTTTTGTTTTACAAATTTCGTTGATTGTCCTTAAAATGAAAAAGAATGAAAGCTTAAATAGTGTTACAAAGAGAAACCCTAAAGGCATAAAGACAACAATGCCCCTAAAGGCTAAATTACAAAAATACCAAAGTCTTCAAGTCTTCAAAGGCCTTTAAAGCTGATTTGGGCCAAGTGAAGTGGCTTTGGACCCTCTCTATTGAAGCCCACATGCGTCTCTATTTGTTTGTTGCAATCGGCCATAAAACTCTGAACTAATCCCGCCATTGCTTCTCTGAGTCTTTTGGTCATTTGCCTCGTAATTGGCCCTTCTGGTACTTGTAATGGGTCTTTTGCTTTGTTGTCGGCCTGGATCATGTCATCCTCTCCCTCTTGAAAAGGATTCGACCTCGAATCTGTACCTGCATCAAAATGAGTTAAGTCAGAAACATTAAATGTATCAGACACATTATACTTACCTTGTAAATCCAACTTGTATGCATTGTCATTAATCCGTTCCAAGACTTGAAATGGACCATCCCCTCTCGGTTGTAACTTAGATTTACGTTGTTCAGGAAATCTCTCCTTGCGCATGTGTACCCAAACCCAATCTCCAGGCTGAAATACCACACGTTTTCTTCCCTTATTAGCATGAGAAGCATATTGCTCATTCTTGCGTTGCATTTGCTCTCTTGCTTTCTCATGTATATGCTTCACCAAATCGGCTTTCCTTTCTCCATCTAGCCCCGCATGTTCATCAACAGGCAAAGGTAACAAATCTAATGGAGTTAGTGGCTGAAAACCATAAACAATTTCAAATGGTGAGTAAGATGTAGAGGAATGAATACTACGATTATATGCAAATTCAACAAAAGGAAAACAATCCTCCCAAGTTTTTAAGTTCTTATTAATAATAGTACGCATAACTGAGTCAAAGTCCTATTAACAACCTCGGTCTGGCCATCAGTTTGGGGGTGGCAAGTAGTAGAATACAAAAGTTTTTCCCAACTTACCCCATAACTTTTTCCAAAAGTGACTAAGGAATTTGACATCACGATCTGAAACTATACTCCGTGGTATCCCATGGAGTCGTACTACTTCTCTAAAGAACAAGTCAGCAATGTTAGTGGCATCATCAGTTTTAAAGTGTGCCATCTTACTGAACCTATCAACCACTACAAAGATGGAATCTCTACCTTTCTTAGTCCTAGGTAAACCCAAGATAAAGTCCATTGATACATCTATCCATGGTTCACTAGGTATAGGCAATGGTGTATACAACCCATGAGGCATAACCTTAGATTTAGCATGTTTACAAGTTAAGCATTTATCACACAAACGTTCAATATCTCTCCGCATTTTAGGCTAATAAAAATGTTCACTCAATACTCCTAAGGTTTTGGCAATGCCAAAGTGTCCCATTAAACCTCCCCCATGTGCTTCCCTCACTAACAACTCACGCATACTACAAACAGGATGCATAATCTATTCTCCCTAAACAGAAACCCATCATGTTGGTAGAATTTACTAAAAGCAGACTTTTCACATGCAGCATAGATAGTACTAAAGTCAATATCACTAGCATAAAGTTCTTTAATAAATTCAAACCCAAGCATTCTTGCACTCAATGAAGTAAGTAAAGCATACCTTCGCGATAGTGCATCGGCGACAATGTTTTCCTTACCTTGTTTGTAGCGGATTACATCTGGAAATGTCTCAACAAATTCTAACCATTTTGCGTGTCGTTTGTTCAGCTTACCTTGGCCTTTCAGATGCTTCAATGATTCATGATATATATGGATCACAAACTCTCGAGGCCACAAATAATGCTGTCAAGTCTCAATGGCTCTCATTAGCGCATACAACTTCTTGTCATATGTGGGGTACCTCAAAACTGCTCCATTCAGCTTCTCACTAAAGTAAGCTATTGGTCGCTTTTCTTGCATAAGAACCGCTCCAATGCCTATCCCGGATGCGTCACACTCAATCTCAAATGTCTTCTCAAAGTTGGGTAGTGCCAAGACTGGTGCACTGCACAACTTCATTTTCAGATCCTGGAATGCACGCTCCTACTCTTCACCCCATTTGAAGCCAACAGTCTTCTTCACTACTTCAGTCAGTGGTGCTGCAATACTACTGAAGTCTTTAACAATCTACGGTAGAAGCTTGCTAATCCATGGAAGCTTCTGACTTCTGTCACTGTTGTTGGTGTTGGCCAATCCTGAATTGCCTTCACCTTTTCTAAATCTACCTCGATGCCATCTGCACTCACAACAAATCCAAGGAAAACAATTCTATCCATACAAAAAGTGCACTTAGCAAAGTTAGCATACAGTTTTTCTTGCCTTAAAACATCAAGAACATGCTTCAAATGCATAACATGCTCATCTACTGTTTTACTGTAAACTAAGATGTCATCAAAATAAACCATAACAAACTTACCTAAAAATGCACGCATAACATGATTCATCAATCTCATAAATGTTCTAGGTGCGTTTGAAAGACCAAATGACATAACTAACCATTCATACAAGCCATACTTAGTCTTAAATACAGTTTTCCACTCATCTCCCTCTCTCATGCGAATTTGATGGTATCCACTCTTTAAATCAATTTTACTAAAAATTTTGGAACCATGCAATTCATCCAACATGTCATCTAGTCTAGGAATGGGGTGACGATACTTTATCGTAATATTGTTGATAGCTCGGCAATCAACGCACATACGCCACGTCCCATCTTTCTTAGGAACTAGAAGCACTGGTACTGCACAAGGACTCATGCTTTCATTTACATACCCATTGTCTATCAACTCCCGTACTTGCCTTTGTAGCTCCTTTGTCTCCTCGGGATTACTCCTATAAGCCGGTCTGTTAGGAATGACTGCTCCAGGTATAAAATCTATCTGGTGCTCAATACCTCTAATGGGTGGAAGCCCACTAGGTATGTCCTCTGTCAGTATGTCACTGTAATCATGCAAAAAAGATGAAATAGACACAGGAAGTAAAGGGTCAGTGTTAGTAAAATAAATATGAGGCTCCTTATAGACTAACAATAGCATGAGCTTGCTAGCCTTGAATGTTTTCCTCGCTTCACCCTCACCCATGTAGAAACTTTTTTAACTCTCCCTTTTGTTTCCCCCTCACGTTCACTCACACTCCCCTTGGGAACTCCCACGGCCTGGGCCTTATTTTTCTCACCCATACACCACTCTCACTAGTCTCACCCAGGTGGTGTTTCCCTTCGCTCTCTCTTTGTCACGTTCAAGTTGCAACTTAACCTGATCTTCATGGACTTGTGCAGGTGTAAGTGGATATAATGTAATGGGTTTTCCCTTATGCTGAAAAGAGTACTTGTTCTTAAACCCATCATGAATAACCTTCTTATCAAATGCCACGGTCGGCCAAAAAATATGTCCGGCATGCATCGGTATCACATCACATAGGACATCATCTGTGTATGGCCCAATGGTAAAGCTCAAAATACCTGCTTTGTCACACTTATTTCCCCACAATCATTTAACCACTGCAACTTGTAAGGCTTCAGGTGTCTCAAACAACTCAACCCCAATCGCTCAATCAAAGCTGTGCTAGCAACATTAGTACAACTGCCCCCATCGATGATCATACTACACCCATTGCCATTCACACGGCACCTAGTATGGAATATGTTCTCCCTCTGCTGCACACTCTCATCCTCTACAACATGTGCACTCAAAGCACGCTTGACAACTAAGGATAAGTTATTCAGCGGGTATGCAGCTCCCTCATGGTCATTAGCATCCTCAAACTCTGGCATCTCCTCCTCAACCTCACTATCGGTAGAGTACACATCTCCACTCTTTTTATCAATCACTAAGGTACGCCTATTGGGACATTGTGAAGCATAGTGTCCCATGCCCAAACATTTGAAACACTTTACATCCTTAGTTCTAGTAGCTGCACCCTCAGGTTTTTGTCTAGTTTTGCTCGGTTCTGCAGCCTCTTTACCCTTGGCACTAGGTTCGGCCCTAGGCTTATTAAAGCCTCCACTGAACTCGCCTCTAGGCTTGTCAAAGCCTCAATCTCGCTTCTCATTCGGAACCCATTTTCCCTTCCAAGCAGAAGTAGCCTGAGTACCAAATCTGGATGTTGACCTTTTCTTGAGTTGCCTTTCTACCTTGATAGCCATGTGAAGCATATCCTCCAAATCAACATAGTGATGCAACTCCACCATGTTTGGAATCTCTCTATTCAAGCCCCCTAGAAACTGTGCCATAGTAGCTTCTGCATCCTCAACTACATTTGCCATGATCATGGAAACTTCCATCTCTGTGAAATAGTCCTCAACACTTTTGGTCCCCTAATACAGATGTTGTAGTTTCTGATACAACTCCCTATAGTAATGGCTGGGTATAAATCTCTTTCTCATGAGACCCATAAGTTCTGCCCATGTCTGAACCGGTCTCTCATAGTTTCTCCTCCGAGTAGAGACAAGCTGATCCCACCAAATCATAGCATAATCGGTAAACTCAATTGCTACCAGATTGATCTTCTTCTCGTCTGAGTAGTGATGACAGTTGAAAATCAATTCTATTTTCTTTTCCCATTCTAAATAAGCTTCAGGATCATTCTTGCCGTGGAAAGTTGGTATTTTGATCTTGATGCTACCTAGATCACCATCTACATCTCCTCGTCTACCATATCCCCTCCTATCATAATCCCCTCTTCTGGCATCAAATGCACCTCTATCATCAAATCATCTATCCCTCTTATCAAACCTCCTATTAGGCCTCCTATCATGCCCAGGCTGAAATCTCTCCTCCACATCATCAAGACCATCAGAATCATCAAACTCATTTTCAGCTTCCTTTTCATCTGGTGGTACATACTGTGGTGGTACACGTCGAGGTGGCACATTATGAGGTGGTGGTACATTCTGAGGTGGTGGTATATGCTGGGGTGGTGGTGCTCTGAGACCGCCACCAGTTTGAATACTCTCTACACTCTTGGTCAATCTCTCCAAAGCAGTATTCATGTTCTCCATCATATCTGTAAATTTCCTATCCAAAGCCTCAAGGTTTTCATCAGTGGTTAGACCTGCCATCTCAACACTAAACAAACAGATTATAAATAATAAGAAAGTAAAGAAAATATGTAAATCCTCACAATCTCACGTGTTTACACTCGAATGCTATCACTCCACTCGTGTTTGCACTATATTGGCTTTTACCTGATACTGTGCTCACAATCACTGCCTTTTACCACTCTTGAGTTCTTCCTCAATTCAAATGTGAATCACACTCAATCCAAGAATACAAAATCAAGTGTAGTCCTCAAGTTAGCATGAAACACAACGGACCCAATAATATATATATAGGGCAGGCGGAAACAAAATTCGAATAGGAATAGCAATGACGAAGACTCAATCAATAATACTTAAACTAGAGTAATTAGAATAAAGAAGTAAACAATTAGCACAATGAAAAAAAAATAAGCATGCAAATTCACGGTCGTATGCAATTTTGGGAGAAAATTTGGCACCTCTATAGAAATTTTGATGGAATACCCTCCACGGGCACCTAAATGGATAATATGGAACAAACCAAATTCAACCAAAAAATTTCACTTGTTTACTCTTTTTTTTTTGCTCAAGTGATCACTATCACTCAAGTCCCTTTTTTTTTTGATAACTTCAGAAGCTGTTTAAGGTTCTGATTTCAGTAGCTCATTAAGGTTCTGATTTCAGAGGTTGATTTAGGTTATGATTTTCAGGGTCTGATTTCAGAGGCTACTGGTCAGTGTCTGATTTCAGAGGTTACTTTTCAAGGTCTGATTTCAGAGGCTACTAGTCAGGGTCTGATTTAAGGGTTACTGGTCAAGGTCTGATTTCAGAGGTTACTGGTCAGGGTCTGATTTCAGAGGTTACTGGTCAGGGTCTGATTTCAGAGGTTACTTTTCAGGGTCTGATTTCAGAGTCTGATTTTCAGAGGCTAATCTTCATGGTCTGATTTCAAAGACTAAGTTTCAGGGTCTGATTTCAGAGTCAGATTTCAAAGGCTAAGTTTTTAGAGTCTGATTTCAGACTTCACTAGGGTTTTAGAAACAAATCACACAGCCGCCAAAGAACATGCTTATTTCTTCAACATATGCTAAAGAACAGAAAGTATATGACGAACTGATATGAAGAACAAAACAAAAACCCAGAATTGGAAAATGATAAAAAAAAATGAACTGATATGCAAAACACAACAAAATCAGATCCAGAAATAAACAAAACGAAAACAGAAACAAGATCCAACAAGAACTAAAACGAAAATAACAAGAACGAAAATAAAAACAGAATCAACAAAAAAAGAAAAGATAGGAAAAATCAGACCTTGGAACCCTGAGCTCTAGATACCAAATGACAAGAAACCCACTTGGATTCGAAATCCAAGCAAACCTCAAGCAACGGACAGACCCCAAGAACCGCGAATTTGATTTTGTAGAAACAAAACCCTTCCAAGGCCACAAAGAATACCCACAAAGAACTTGCTCTTGAGAACCTTTAAGATGAATCCTTGTAGTGTTTTGCTAGAAATGGAGACGCCACTAAGTTTTCCAAAACTTAGTTAAGTCAATTCAAACTTGAAAAGGGGAATCCCTCCCTTACAAGAATTCGGCCATAGCCATAGCCATAGCCATAGCCAAAGCTTTAAGCTTTTTGTTTTACAAATTTCATTGATTGTCCTTAAAATGAAAAAGAAAGAAAGCTTAAATAGTGTTACAAAGAGAAACCCTAAAGGCATAAAGACAACAATGCCCTCTAAAGGCTAAATTACAAAAATACCAAAGTCTTCAAAGGCCTTTGAAGCTGATTTGGGCCAAGTGAAGTGGCTTTGGACCCTCTCTATTGAAGCCCACATGCGTCTCTATTTGTTTGTTGCAATCAGCCATAAAACTCTGAACTAATCCTGCCATTGCTTCTCTGAGTCTTTTGGTCCTCTGCCTCGTAATTGGCCCTTCTGGTACTTGTAATGGGTCATCTGCCTCGTAAAAGCGTACTATACTGTAAATTATAGGGTCTTTGTCTAATATACACACATCACTGAACCAGATTCAGTTTCGATCTAATCATAATCAGATATCTAATCGCAATTAGATCGAATAAGCGTATAAAAGACAAGAGTGCTATCATTAAATTAGTAATATTATGGAAAATAAAATTGCTCGTATTTATGAATCAGACATAATACGATCCGGATTGGCACTCCGAGCACCAACACTAATAATTTCTCCCACTTGCTCTAATGTCAATCCATGGTATCCTATACACATCTTAATGTGTATCGCATACTCATGGCCCTCAAGAGCTCACCAGCACTCAAGAGGTAGGCAACAACAAGTAAGCCTACTTTAACAAATCGAGTCTGTCCAACAAACCCAACTGTTTTCCTTAGCCAGCATCTTTCATATTTTGCATAATCTAAGTTCTACATCAATATGACTCAGACGCTATATTAGTATTGTGCTATAGCTACTGAGTTTTTTATGTATTTAAAGATCAAATCCAAATACTATGAGACAACCGCAAACACTACACTAATATGAAAACTTCTAATCTATAGGGTCACTTTGCAACTTCATAAGTCAATACTTCAAAGGTTGCAACTGATTCCACTAATTCATTAGAATCAATGGTGACACTCTCACTGCATCTTTTCTGACTTTATATGACATAGACCATCTAATGTCATAATTAGGATCAAAACTAATCTGACCTTATGGTTGCACTAAATTCTCTATGAATTAGAAATAGGGGTGAGCAAAACCGGTTTCGGTTCCGGTTCCGCATGGAATCGGAACCTACCCGGAAAAATTCGGTTCCGCACTAAGTGGAACCGGAACCTACCCAATTAAACAGGGTACCCTATTATTCGGTTCCAATCCGGTTCCGGTCCGGTTCCGAATTACCCTATTTTAAAATATTTTAATGAAAACAACATTCCGATATGAGTCCGTAGGAAAAAACGGGGATCAAATCGGAGTGCGGAAGCTCAAGAATGAAGAAAATGAAGTTGAATGCACACTGCTGCTAACTTTAGTTGTAGTCCATCCTGAATCAACATGGACAGTCCCGGAAACATCAGTGAAATTCAATGTGTAATCTCCACCAGCATATGTGCTAACATGGCTTAATTGGCTAAGGTTCTTGAAATCAGCCAAGGAGTAGTAATGTGGCAAGGCATGAAATAGGCACAGTTGCACTGATCATCAAAGCCATGGAAAATTTCATTTTTTCCATAATTTTTATATAGCCTTACAAGGTAATCGCACTCTCTAAATTCCTGTAAGAACCAGATAGATCTCATTCTCAGCTTATCAGCACAAGTGACAAGACCCTGTGAACAAATCATACTAAACCACAATATAATTGATATTTGTGCCAAATTTAACGCTAAATCTAAGCTGCAATGTATAGACAGAGATTAAAAAAAACAAAAATTTGCAGAAACATAGCATCATCTGAATTACCAATCAAATAAGCAACTGGATTTGCAGTGCTAATAAAATGTCTTGTATGGTTATATGTTCATATAAATATCTAAATGTTCATATAAACCGGTTCCATGGTCCGGTTCCGGTTCCGACCATTTTAGAACCGGAACCTACCCGATTACAACCGGTTCCGGTTCCAAACCCGGAAAACCAGTCCGGTTCCAACCGGTTCCGGTTTCCCGGAACCGGTGCTCACCCCTAATTAGAAACTCGTTCTTAATATCTCAAAGATCACAAAGAACATGTTTCAAGATCCATCATATGATCTACAGTATATCAAAATTACTCGTAACAATTACAATTAAATTGATATCCTTAATCGCACATAATATAGTATTCATTAAGCCATCATCCTATGATACATAAGATTGACTAGACATTCCGATCAATCTTTCTTTCGACAAAGGAATCATCCTCTACGAACGATGAATACTATATACATAAAAGACACGTTAACTGTCAAATAGTTATACTAACTATCATACAGATAGTCCTACTGTGTCCTTTATTAGATCGTATCTAATACGCGACTAATGAGAGTTTCTCACAAGTCTCCGGTTTTATATCATATATATATAACTTTATCAAATATATCATAGACTATATAGACTACTCACTGCTTACACGGAGAAAAGAAGACTTAGGATATATAATACTAGTAAGAAATTTGTACGCTCCTACTGACCCTACTGACAAATACGTATTCTTTATACTTTGATAAAACCAGACAATCTGAGGATATCAAAATCAGAGAACACGGATTTCCAAAAAGCTTATCTGAGTCTACAATAGACTCCCTAAGCTAGTATATCAATTGTGATCTTAGCAGAACACAAACTCTAGGGCCATTCTAGAATGAATTCTTCAAACAAATAAATCACAAACGGATCTCTTATTCGAAGAAATCATTCAAGAACGCCACTTTGCATTCTTTAGCCAAAAACATAGTTTAATATCAACATTAACCAACAAATCTCTAATTGTTCAATTGGTGCGACAAGAGACAAGCTTCCCCAGAATCTACCATAGACTACTGAGTATAACCTTTCTCACTGTCATACTGTAAAGGTTAAACCTTTATCAAGCTCACTATGCTTTTACTGGCGCAAACAATTTGCACATTTTATGAACTATTCATACAAAAGCCTAATCAAGTTCAAAACTCGATCGTAGTAAGCTATGAACAATCTTAGATCTATCGTTCAAATGTAATTTCCTGAATCGATATCAAATACCGCTCTCATTATAAGTTATAGGATAATTTTCTTCAATAAAAAACAACAAAATCATTAAGTATCAAATACTTTGTAAATGATTCCGACATCCTATTGGACTTATATAGAAGTTGTTTAAGGGTCTTCTCATCTTATTAACTACGTAGTGCCATTACAGTTTATCATTCTCACTTTTGACTTTACTAAGTCAAGTCATTTTTACAATCGTCAACATCCAATGTTAAGCACAAGTAACAAAACAATTTCATTACTCGGGATCGTAGAGAAGATATTCTATCAAACAGAATACAATATTCTATTAAATATAATAAATGATAACCTTACTTGTACCTCCGAGGCGCAAGTACTTTCAATTATATAACCATTATACAAAAGAAAGTTTCAAATCTCAAACTTTTTCAAGATTCGAATTTTCTACCTATACATATCATATATGTAACTGTATAAATAAATAGAACCTTAATTAAAGAGATGAATTAGTGTTACTAGAGCATAACCTCAAGAGTATTGAAAATCAATTCGGTAACACTCAATTCAACGAATCAAATCATATAAGATTCGATAACTCCCACTGACCAATTCCATCACAATGGAATCGTGGAAGTTTAATATTGAGTAAGAATCAAATTCATTAAATAACTTTAGAACCAATTGCCTTAAATTCATGTGTTTGATCATATCAAACATCTTCGAACAAATTCAAAGACTCGCAATGAATTTTACAGTTTTCAACACTTCAATTAGAATATATTTGAACCATTCAAAATATTCTATCCGCGTTTCATCAGAAAACATATTGAAAGCTCTCGAACCATTCAAGACGTTCAACATGTTCTCTATTAGAAACACGTAACTAAGTCATGACAATTCATTAACTAAGTTACGGAGTAAAGAAACTATCTAAGGCAATTTACAATTCATTGAACTACATACATCCAATGTATCAGGTTAATAAATGTGTGGTTCAATGACAATCATTGGTTAAATGAGATTTAATCACTACCTGAATACAATATTCATTAAATGGATTAAGGATACGTGGTGTGAACTTGTATCAGACCATCCTTTACCATATGGAATAAGGATTTAATGCTTTTATGATAAAATCTCATAAAGCACAGTTCTCAGTTATTTATACATAACAAATAACTATCCAATAGTCACAAGTTCTGATATCAAATATCAAAATAGTCAGTAAACATTATTTTAAATAACTAGACGGGAGATCTGGTATCCAATACCTACAGTTGTCGTATTGTGAGAATCAATATTCTCTTGTACACAACTATACATATCTCATTTCTTTAGCTTTATAATTTGCGTTCAATTATTCGCAACAATTGCAAATGATTGATTAGCAAACTGTGTCAGACACGTGACTTCTAAAAGTCACTAAAAGCCAAGAACGTCACTATAAAACAAACAAATAATAATGAGGTTTTCTTAATGCCAGTTAAGAATTTCGAGACAAGAACTTATTCATGTTAATTCTTACTGCACAAGAAACTATTCTCTCTAGAATAATATCCTAAAGCAGATATCCTATTAGATTACCTAATCGCAACTTAGTAACTAAGTCACAAACCATCTTGATTTACAAGGAAATCGGAACAACAGTTCCTGATGGTTTCAACTAATCTAACAATATCTAAGTCTATTGTCTTTCTAGAACATATTCTAGAACTACGCAACCATAAGTAAAGTCAGAGAACCTATATATTCAAGTAATATACTATGCAGTGGATTAGAAGTGTAAATCTATAAACAATATACAGAATAAATGAAAACGAAAGCAGTAAATTCCAAAATAATACACACTGCTTAAGTTATGGATTTTTAACCCAGCAGTGTCTCTCACTACTTTACGTAATACCGTAATCCCCAACGGACAACGGGAATTCAATAATTAAATCAAATTCCATAGTGAGAGTAAGATCCCATAAATATATTTTGACTCACAGCTTTGGCATGATCTCGCCTACGTATATTCATTAGGTAGACAACTCATTGTCAATCACTCACCAGTGACTCCTGGTTTTAGTCCTGATCGTTTCTCGTTATGACAGCTTTGGCACGTTCACAAGGAGATGTATCAAGGCTACACTTGTCAATCACAAACTCAGGCTACCGGTGAAGTCCTAACAACTTTAGCACGTTCAGGATTTTCACTTTCACTTGAATTGTCCAGTATCAATATACAATAACAACCGGTATGGATAACAATTCTATAACCTACACCCTCACAGTTTTGGCACGATCTCGGATGCAGTGATAGAAAAATACCATAAACCGTATTGACAAGACGGACCAAGAAACATGTATCCAATACAAGTTACTTAACAACCATATTTAAAAGCGGGGATTTTCCTATGGAAGCTATTATCTACATCAAATGCAGAATTTTAATCTAAATCATTTTCTAAATATTTCAATTCTACCTTAGAAAGCATAACACAATTTAACGATTAAATTTCAGTTACATTTTCATTAGTGTAGAACTGAAAAGTAGAGAAACATATATAGATTCCAAGCATGTGTGAGCATTAAAATTGGATTTTATATCAAATATCAAGCATGAATAATGTAATGGATGAAGCATCAAACTCGCTCTGATACCATTTTTGTTGGGGTTTTGGGCGATGGGGCGCAGCGGAAGAGCGGTTCGGGCCAAATCGTATTTTATAACTTTTTCAAAATACCAAATAAATTATTCAATATCTAATATGAATAATTTATTCATATTTCATCGAAACCTATTTATTCATATCAAATATTTACATAAATAAGGTTGAAAACTCGCGAAACTTTTATAAAAACGATTTTTCCGTAAAACGGCCTAAAACATATTTTTGACCGAACCGACCACCCGACAATTATGGGGACTACCCAGGTCAGCCCCAATAGTGTCAAGGCAGTTCATGGACTGCCCGAACAGTGACAGATTCACTCTTTGGACAGTCGTTACCCGGTTGGCTCAAAATCCACCCGGTAACGCCGTTTTTGGCCGTTTTTGCTTATTTCAACTCTGAAACACTTTTCAGAAATTATTCCAACTCCCAAAACACATCCAATACATTCAAAAAACAAAAATTTCATCACCAAAATAGAACAATGTCCAGGTCTGATCTGGATGCAAAACAGTCTACTTTTTCATGCATAAAACCAATTTTATCACTAGATTAATCAATTAATCTTACACCAAAGAAGTCCCACCACACATGAAGAACTCTAGAACAATTCTAGGTTATTTTAGAGTGGTTCAACAACTCTAGAATGAAAACAAGAGTGTCCAACAATAATTTGAACAAATTGGAATATAATTACCTCTAATCCCTTGTTTTCCCAATTCTTTTCTTGAATTTCCTTCATTTTCTTCATGGATTTTCAAAGCAAAGTTGAAACCCATTTTTATCATGGTGCTCACGGTAATGGTGATCAAGAAGTAAAAAAAGAAAACAACTTTTCCCTTTTAATATATGTTGGCCGAAATTGACAATAAAGGGGGGGTAATTTTGTCATTTGAAAAATTAAATCAAATTAGCACACACATAAATTATATTTAATACATGCCATTTGGTCCAATAATAATTGGACATATTCCATAACATTTATGGAAAAGTTTGATTAATTAATTATTGAAATATTTAACAATTAAATATTCAAATAATCAATTAATGTAATTATTATTATATATGTATTTTTATTTACAATAAATAACAAATATGAATAATTATGGCATGTGTCAAAATCTCATTTGATGAATAATTAATGTGTATCTAATCGTATTATGTATCAAATACAAATACACAATAATTATTACCGGACAAAATCCCATAATTGCATGTGCTATCGTTTAACCGATTACACGATCCGAATTAACTCATTTAATCCGGTGAAGTATTATGAATAATCCGTATTATTCATATCGAGTTGCCCAAGTGCTCAACGAGTACACTTCATATTGTGGGACTCTCTAAGTCACGAAATCCAATTTCGTGTCCATAATCCACCCACTCATGGATTATGACGACCACAGATAATCTCGCTAAACTATGCAAGCCGAGGCCATTTCATACGTATAATCCCTCCATCACAGGCTATCCGTATTATACCTGAGATATAGATAACAACGTCAAATCCATTCGGTATAATACAGTCGACTTTCAATTTACGATCTCTAAATAACACTCGAAACTGGTTTCCAAAGTTATACCACGGCCATGGATTTACTAGATCGTAAACACGTGTGGATGCCTGTGCCATGTACACAGGACTGACAGATCCTTTCTTGATACGCATTGGATAATATGAGCATCAGTCCACACCCAACGAACAGGCGGAGGTCCGATCATGAATAGATCATTGACGTGACTGCCATCAAAGTGTGGAGGATAACTCATATATCCCACTGTGGTATCTCAAGTCGAATGACCACTATGCTCGCTCAACTCGAGAAGGTTCCTATTGACGTTGGTGTACCATCTATTAAGAAATCTTCAATGAGTCGTTCAGTGTTTTATCAAATAAACAGCTATATGTCTATACGAGTCTCCCAGGACTCATGGTTCACTGAGATAAACCATCGGACCAAGTCACGATATACGACATGTATTGGTCTCAGCGGATTTTACTAACCAACCCTTGTTAGTAAATCTTGACCAGGAACTTTATTTAAGGATATACAACTAATAATGCGCTTCCCAATGTTAATAACAAACTACGTTGTAATTGCGCATTGTACTGTAAATCCTAGAGTCTTTGTCTAATATACACGTATCACTAAACCGGATTCAGTTTTGATCTAATCGAAATCATATATCTAATCGCAATTAGATCAATAAGCGTATGAAAGACAAGTGTGCTACCATTAAATTAGTAATATTATGGAAAATAGAATTGCTCGTATTTATGAATCGGACATAAATACGATCTGGATTGGCACTCTGAGCACCAACCCTAGAACAAAGTACGTCACATAACATTAAAACCATTTCAATGTCAAACATTAATACTTATCACAGTTAATATCTTTGAAATATTATCAAATCGGTAAATTTAACGAACTTCCTTATGTTCAGTTATAGGCTATCTTTAATACCAAAACCTCTTCTTTAATATCAAAACAATCTTTCCATTACTTCCTTTAATCTATGATAACCTTACAATAGCTTAGCACTTGAGTTCCATATACATTCACACATACCGTAGCACATTTCTTGTATATATATGCAAATACAATACCGTAATTCTTATACATAGTCGTACATACCATTACAACTTGGTAAACACGCTTTATAACCTCTTATATTCACATCAACTTCAAATCAACCATTCAACTCACATAAGCAAACATAATCTATACATATCACGAGTTCCATCATACATACACACAGTCAGGCATCCTTACAGTCAACACGCAACCAACTAAGAAGCACACATAATAATCGATACATCAAAGATCGTACTATCTAACAATACATACATACGGTTGGTTTACACACACAATTAACCACGAAGCACATTTAACAACCAATACATCACAAGACACACAACCAAACAATACATACATATCACGACACACCAAACTCATTGCATAACTTTTCATACATAAGCACATCCAAAACAAACACTCTAAAACTTCATTCAATACTCACGTACATACACATATTCCAAACATATGAATATACGTATTACTTCGATTTCACGTATCATAGCTTTTACCAATCTTCATGTCTAACATCATATGCATACACGAATACATGTTCATATACTTTTACCTTTCCATATTCATTTATACATATGCGTTTATATCGATACAGGTTCATACCATCACATACATCCATACATATACATACCATTACGGGTCCGTGTAGTTACATACATCAATACATATATTACATGCATACATACATCATCATCAAACTACTCACTTCATATCATAGCAATAACGAATATCCTTACCTGTGAAGGTCAATTACCTAATTGTACATAATCACGAACATCTTTCTCGATATTACCTCTTATCTATTATCGTCTTAACCTAAACACTTTAATCATCTATATGTATATATAAACATAAATATATATTTTTCATCATAAATCAAAATTCAAGCACTCATCGCATAGGTTACTTACCTGGCTTTGAAAGCACTCCGATTCCTAGTCACATCTATCAAAACAAATGGTGAAGTGCCGTTTAGAATCACGACTTACGGAGTTTTCGACTAAACTATAATAAAATCCTGGATCTTTCAGGAACAACCAATTCAAATCCGATTTCAATGATTTCAATTCTACCATTCTTAAAATACCATTACAAACTAATTCATGCCACTAATTAACGTGAATCCTCGGTTTATGAGTTTTTGGAAAATCTTCCGAAAAAGTTTTCTCGAACGCTACAGAAAGGTCTCGAACCCTCCGAATCTACCCGGATTTATCCAAACATTCTTGTAATATCATAAATAATTCATAACCATCATTAAAACCAAAACACATCTTTATACACAAAAACCCACTTTTACCGAAAACTTACATATTCTTTCGAAACGATCAAACTCATTCCGTTTTCACTCAGATTCTACCATAAGCACATATTCTATATATTAATACTTAATCAATTCAATTTATATCACTAAGCTACTCTACAAATTTACTGGATACATCCGAACATTTAACTATAAACTTGAAATTTACAGATTTATACTGGGAGGTCTTACCGAGATTTCGAGGCCATATACAGACTTCAAACGATCCTACGAAAGCGCTGGAATCTACATAATTATGATTGGAGTTACTGTTCACTATAGGTCACTATTCATTTGAAATCTTATTCTCTCGATTCGCGTGCAACCATGCACGGAAAGGAAAATCCATCACTGCAAACTTGTAGTACTCTCCAAGAGCTTCGATTTGGCGGGTGGCTCGGGCCTTGAAATGAAGCGATGAGCCGAGATCGAACAACCCATTACCGCATATTCTTCACGTCTGATCGCCGGTAGCTGGAGGATGGGGGTGCTTCATCCCATCTTTATGGTGGTGCGTTGGCCAGCGGTGGCCGGAGTGTGGCCAGCGCAAGCAAAGATCGGTGGAGAAGAAATTTTTGGGGGGTGAGGGTGTGAGTTTGAGAGATTTAGAAGCTTTGCCATTTTTGTGATTTTAAAAAACCTTGGGGTATTTTATAGAAAACCTTTTAAAAATTACAATCTGAACCCCAAAAATTTCAATTAGGTCTCTGTCATGGAACTTTCTAGATATTTTACATTATTGAAGCCCTTCTCATGTACATTTCAAAATGTGTTCAACGTAAAAGTTGTTCGTCTCGGAAAAACGAGTCTGATGGTTCAAGAATCAGCTAATTGGAGTTCGTTTGAAAATTTTAGAGCTGAGACAAAAATCTTTTACGCATATAACGATAAAATCGAAAATCGCGTAATCGGATCTTGAGACCACGTATTTTCCAACGCTACGAATCTTCACTTTAAAATATTGCGATCAATTTTCCAACACATAAACGCTTATTTTCGATTACCATCGCGTTCCAAATCCTTATCCTTAGTTTGATAACTTTCCCGAACTTTTCCGAAGAACCTGGGATATTACAGTTAGTAAATCAGTAAAGTCAAGTATTCATGCATTACATATTTTATTTATTGATCGAAAGCATATCTCATAACTTATATTCTAATAAAGTTTATCGATTATAGATTATTGGCGAGAACGCTACTTTCTTCGACACCGTACAGAAAATATTTATTTATGTTTCCAAGTCTGTGAGTGGGTATTTTATTTTCCTAATGTTTTTATTGATTTTATAAATTTAAATGAATTTATTTATGTTCAAGTTATACTTTGAGATGAGACCAAGTTGCCAAAATAGTTTCATTAGTTAAAAATATTTTTAGACCAGTTGAGAAATATTATCATGTTTTTGATATTTTGAGATGATTTTTTTATGACTTTTTATTGATTGGGGGCCAAAATTTTCACTTTTTTACTTCTTTTTTTTTTTTTGCTCAAGTGATCACTATCACTCAAGTCCCTTTTTTTTGATAACTTTAGAAGCTGTTTAAGGTTCTGATTTCAGTAGCTGATTAAGGTTCTGATTTCAGAGGCTGATTTAGGTTCTGATTTCAGAGGCTGATTTTCAGGGTCTGAATTCATAGGCTTTTGGTCAGGGTCTTATTTCATAGGCTACAGGTCAGTGTCTGATTTCAGAGGCTACTGGTCAGGGTCTGATTTCAGAGGTTATTTTTCAGGGTCTGATTTCAGAGGCTACTGGTCAGGGTCTGATTTCAGAGACTAAGTTTCAGGGTCTGATTTCAGAGTCAGATTTCAAAGGCTAATGTTTTTAGAGTCTGATTTCAGGGTCTGAATTCAAAGGCTAAGTTTTAGGGTCTGAATTCAGAGTCAGATTTCAAACTTCACTAGGGTTTTAGAAACAACACACAGCCGCCAAAGAACATGCTTATTTCTTCAACATATGCTAAATAACAGAAAGTATATGACGAACTGATATGAAGAACAGAACAAAAACCCAGAACTGGAAAATGATAGAAGATGAACTGATATGCAAAACACAACAAAATCAGATCCAGAAATAAACAAAACGAAAACAGAAACAAGATCCAACAAGATCTGAAACGAAAATAACAAGAACGAAAATAAACACAGAATCAAACAAAAGAAAAAATAGGAAAAATCAGACCTTGGAACCCTGAGCTATAAATACCAAATGACAAGAAACCCACTTGGATTCGAAATCCAAGCAAACCCCAAGCAACGGACAGAACCCCAAGAACCGCGAATTTGATTTTGTAGAAACAAAACCCTTCCAAGGCCACAAAGAAGACCCACAAAGAACTTGCCCTTGAGAACCTTTAAGATGAATCCTTGTAGTGTTTTGCTAGCAATGGAGACGCCACTAAGTTTGCCAAAACTTAGATAAGTCGATTCAAACTTAAAAAGGGGAATCCCTCCCTTACAAGAATTCGGCCATAGCCAAAGCTTTAAGCTTTTGAGTTTTTATAAATTTCGTTTATTGTTCTTCCAAATGAAAAAGAAAGAAAGCTTAAATAGTAATACAAAAGAAACCCTAAAGGCATAAAGACAACAATGCCCCTAAATACGAAATTACAAAAATACCAAGTATTTAAGTCTTCAAATGCATAGGAAGCTTTATTCTAAACTGATTTGGGCCAAGTGAAATGGCTTTGGGCCCTTTCCATCGAAGCTCACATGCGTCTCTATTTGTTTGTTGCAGTCGGCCATAAAACTCTGAACTAATCCCGCCATTGCTTCTTTGAGTCTTTTGGTCCTCTGCCTCGTAATTGGCCCTTCTGGTACTTGTAATGGGTCTTTTGCTTTGTTGTCGGCTTGGATCATGTCCTTGCTCCCACTCAATTGTTTTAAAATTTTAAGCAAATCGCATCAACCCCAATATGATGGATTTCTTGTGGGCAATGATCCCATTATCATCATTTCATAACTCCGACTATGGCCGGTCGTTATAAAATATGATAATTAGGTAGGTTCCCAACCAATTTATGATATAAATCATAATTCCTTGATCATTGGGTTGGGCAATCAAACATGTCATACCTTATGCTAGTCCTCGTGGACACCCAATCTTTGCCACTAAGTTATAAGACCGCCTAAGGGTCGTTGCGTCTTATGACTCAGAAAAGTCAAACCATTGTCAATAGTACTATTTAGGGACAAATTGGTATTGGTCAGTCTGGTAAAGCCTAGTCCTGCCAATACGGTTTAAGCCCTTTGAGTCTATACTTTACAATGGGAGGCAAATTTTAGACTTAAATTATTATTGAGGATTTTAGCAAGTTTAAGTGAATAACTGTCAAATGGATTCCTCCATTGAAAATTCCCCAGCGGGAGGGTGGAGCGAACTCTCTTAAATACCCTTACCTCTTAGGCTCTTATTCCCTTGGTGACAGGAATAAACAATAGTTCCTCCAAATTAGTCCAACACTTTAAATATGTTTTAAGGTAAGCTTTGAGTAAATGATTATCTAGATGTCTTCACAGCTTTTCCTTTTGGCTATAAAAAGGTAGTGAGTGAAGGAAGACACCAAATCATTATCTAACTCTAGTAATACCTTTGGTTAAATTAACTTTAGTTTGGAAAGTTTTATTAACGCCTTGGACCCACCCCACTTGTATCTTTTATAATGTCTTTTATTATAAACAAGTGATTTATATTTATTAGCCTTAAAGGTAATAAATCTCTAAGTTCATCACGGAATAATTACTTAGCTAAGGGATAAGCAATACACTCTCTATTTCCTTAGAAAGTCTCTAGATGTTTGCACCCTAAAATAATCATGCCAATTCTAATCATACATAGAATCGTCAAACATATGAGTTTTAATATGTTGGAATTATTTTAGGCATTAAATAACTTTGATTAATATTTAATTATGATATTGCATTTTATTTTAATCAAATAAATTTACTATTCACATTTTTTTATAGATGCGTGAACTTTAAATGTAATTTCACAATTCAAATCATAACCAAATCATGAAACTTGTGCCTAAAATTAATTCAGGGTGTTAGCTTTCCAACGAGCTTTTACACACCCAATTTCGAGTTCAAATGAGAGAGAACTAATCAAAACAAAAACGGCGCGCTGATACCACTATTGGGAAGCGGCTGCGAGTGCGCAGCGGAAAATTTAATAAATCAAATTATGATGCCGCTATCCTTTGCCCAAACCCATTTGTTTTGATTATTCTACAAGCCAAGGCATGTTACTATATATTCTAAGCATAAAAACTCATAAAACATGCAGAGAACATAAACCTAAAAATGCTAACTATCATAAAAACTCTAATTAAAATAAAGAAAGAAAAAAGACTTACTTGAACCGAAGACTCCTCCAGTCCTCCCTCCAATATACAAGCTTTTCTCGAACTCAGCAAGCTCTTCCATGTTCCAAAGAGCCACCCAAGTGTTGGGTCTCTAAGATCAATCCCAAGATCATTTAAGCATAAAAGATGTGTGAATACTCAACGAAGTTTGCGGAATAACTTACATTGATCGGCTACGTAGGATGTGTAGACAACAAAATTTTGCCTCCTTTGAAGTGCTCCAAGCTCCTCTTTGATGATTGTGTGTTTAGCTCCAAGCTTGGTGAATGAGATTCCAAACACAAGGGATGTTTCCCTATCACCTTTGAATGACTCTTTAAGTGCTAGCTTAGGAAGAAAAAATGCAACAAATCACTTCCTATTGATCTTTGTAGTTCACGGCAAAGTGAACAATTTTGAGAGGGTGAAGCTCTTTCACTGTGAAAGAGAAGAAGAGAGTAATGAGAGAGATTTTCTTGTTTTTTTGAATTGTGTAATTGATTTTTTTAAAAAAAACAATTACTTATTAACAAAATCCAAGTTGGTAAAAGTCCTTCCAAAATGACAAAGAGTGCAAGATAAGCAACCACCAACTTCTATCACCATAAAGTAACAAAGTTGACTAGTGATATGACTTGTGGGCCCCACTTGATTCAAAATCCGAGTGGGCCCGCAAACATATTCCGGGCTTGGGTTCGCTAATTCCGAATTAATGAATTTTCTGTTGCGACTTAATTAAATAATTATGCCTAGCAAAATACTATTAAAGTAGCTCGCGAATGAATTCTAAATTAATTCGTTCACACCGAATTAAAATCCAATTTTAATTTCGTTATGAAATCTAATTTCATTTAATATATCGAATATATTATTTAATCGAATAATTCCAAATTAATCGCTCTCCTCTCTTCTTATCGAATTTTATCCCAGAAATTCTTGCCGTAACTAATCCTAGATTAATTTTCTCTCTCTTCTAATTAATCCCAAATTAATTATGTTTGAGTCAAACGTCATCGGTGAATCTTCGGGAAGCGACCCATGAGATCCCTGGATATGTTGGCAGTAAATCCGGTCGTCGGACTATCCGAACATGTACGTACCCGGTACCACGTTCTTACCGATTTACAAGACTTGGTTGGCCTCTAGCAAAGCGCCGTGCCTACCCAATTCTCCAGAAATATTCTGTAAAGAATATATAATCTTTGTCAGGCGTAGTATACGTAGTATTGCGTATTGTGATCCAGTATCAGATGTCACATGTAAGGCCTGGGGCTGGAATAGTGTATGCCCCGTACGAAGCATATATCGGATCACAAGCAACTAGTCTCTATAATCGGATAATCATGACCTTGTCATATTATCCTGATAGTTACAACATAATAGAGAACCAGTTATGTATCCCTGCGTGATCATCATCTCCATATGACTGAAGTGATACTTCCGTCTTGACATCACACCCACTATACTATGATTCTCTATAAACCCAGAACAGGCGTACACAGAACCTTTTAAAGTCCCGGACGACCAAAACCAAAGCGTATTGATTGTAGCAAGTACTAGCGATACAAGTCTCAGGTTAAGACCAAATACACTTGCATAAGTATCCAATACTTAAATATATGAGAACTATGTCGTTATGCTTCCACAACGCGCACAAGTGCAATACTAGTTTATTTAGCATTATCGATGTCCAGTCTCGATAATACTACGACTATGGATATTTAATGATTAAACTTTAGTGGATTGATACTGTCTCATATCTTATAATCCGGAACTAATCATAAGGACTTTTATCATTTATATATTCAAGTAATCTAATTACAAAATGATAAAATAGCAATTTCCATTGTCACATAGTTAATTTGTACAAAAACCACAATGTCTTACAAATGGTGACGCTATGGTCATAATTGTCCAACAATCTCCCACTTGGCCTATAACCAGTCACTCAAGTATCTAACACCTGAACTATGTACATGTCGCTCAAACGTTTGCTGAGGAATAGCTTTCGTCAGCGGATCTGCAATGTTGTCATCTGATGCGACCTTCTCGATCTTCACATCGCCACGATGTATGATCTCACGAATTAGATGGAAACATCGAAGAACATGTTTAGATCGTTGATGAGACCACGGTTCCTTAGCTTGCGCTATAGCCCCGTTATTGTCACAATACAATGGAATGGGCTCAGCTGCTAACAGAACTACTCCTAATCCAATTAGGAATTTTCAGAACAAATAACAAATAAGAAACAAATTTACTATTCACGTTACTATTCACATTATTTATTTATTTATTTATTTATTTATTCCAATTCCCAAAGTGCCCCTATCGTCATTCACCAATCCCTAAGCCACTATGAAACCTCATAAATGATCCGTTCAATAATTAAACACATTGAACCATTTATGAACAATTCCTAGAGCAATCATATATGCTGTTAAATTTGTATTGTGCACTGTTAACCATTGATTTCGACTTTGTTGTGTGTGACCTTTTGGGTTCCCCTCAAGTTGGACATGAAATGAATCGTGATAATTTAACCGAACATAAATTATCCTCCGATCAGATGGTCGTTCGATTTCAATGACCAAGGTTGACATCTAACAACATGCCAAGGCCCCCAAATGAGAAGGAAAGATATATACCCATTATGTATGCGATTTACATATGATACGGTCCCTCGCCTCACTGTATCCCCACCTATTGACCTAGGGTACGGAAAGTGTCTACCCATATGGTCAAAGGTATGATGTTGATAGTGTCATGAATCGTGCTAACCCAAGAATCTCACATGATTCTTCCGCTGCGGCCACAGTCTCAAGCACTGATCACACATATCAACCCGCGAACTGGAATACTACTCTTATAAGAAAATATTATCCGAGAGAGTGGCGATTCTCTGTTGTATCTTTACAAACTTCATGTGTTTCAACAAATGACCCAATCATTCCCTTATGACCGGATCTTTTGAATCGGGGAAGGAGAATGTCAAAGTTATTTGATCCACACATAAGATTGTAAAGACCTCAAGTCTAAGGACTAGTCATACAATCGATACATGAAAGTTCTCACAGACACATGGGATAAACACTCGATGTGAAAACTTTCGGTGGTCAGTTCGATGGACACGAGCAACTCATGCATCCATGTGATACACCAAGCGGACGGATCTCTGCTAGTAGCCTATGAGATCGGCGACCCCACTTAAGGGCGGATCATATCATCATGCTAGTCTCTCCGCTTTGTGAACGCCCAGATTATTCATAAAACTATGACTAGGAACGTTTAAGAGTAATGATTCTCATAAGGCGTGGAAGCCATCATCTTATTACTCCAAGGGCATTATTACAGGTTTGATGATTCATTAAGTTATGTAAGACACGTATAATAAAGATTGCCATTTTATTAATTAATGAAAATATTACAAATACATGTACATATAGCCCATCCACAGTTAGGTATATGGCATATCCCTAACAGTATATACATGCAAATACAATACCGTAATTCTTATACATAGTCGTACATACCATTACAACTTGGCAAACACGCTTTATAACCTCTTATATTCACATCAACTTCAAATCAACCATTCAACTCACATAAGCATACATAATCCATACATATCACGAGTTCCTCATACATACACACACACTTAGGCATCTTTACAGTCATCACGCAATCAACTAAGAAGCACACATAATAATCGATACATCAAAGATCGTACCATCCAACAATACATACATACGGTTGGTTTACACACACAATCAACATACAATCAACCACGAAGCACATTTAACAACCAATACATCACAAGACACAATCAAACAATACATACATATCACACCACACCAAACTCATTGCATAACTTTTTATACATAAGCACATCCAAAACAAACACTCTAAAACTTCATTCAACACTCACGTACATACACATATTCCAAAGATACGAATATACGTATTACTTCGATTTCACGTATCATAGCCTTTACCAATCTTCATGTCTTAACATCATATGCATACACGAATACATGTTCATATACTTTTACTTTTCCATATTCATTTATACATATGCGTTTATATCGATATAGGTTCATACCATCACATACATCCATAAATATACATACCATTACGAGTCTGTGTAGTTACATGCATCAATACATAGATTACATGCATACATACATCATCATCAAACTACTCACTTCAGATCATAGCAATAACGGAAATCCTTACTTGTGAAGGTCAATTACCTAACTGTACATAATCACGAACTTCTTTCTCGATATTACTTCTTATATATTCTCGTCTTAACCTAAACACTTCAATCATCTATATGTATATATATACATAAATATATTTTTTTAATCATAAATCAACATTCAAGCACTCATCAAATGGGTTACTTACCTGGATTCGCAAGCACTCCGGTTCCTAGTCACATCTGTCAAAACAAATGGTGAAGTACCGTTAGAATCACGACTTACGGAGTTTTCGACTAAACTACAATAAAATCCTGGATCTTTCAGGAATAACCAATTCAAATCCGATTTCAATGATTTCAATTCTACCATTCTCTTAAAATACCATTAAATATTAATTCATGCCACTAATTAACCTTGAATCCTCGGTTTATGCGTTTTGGGAAAATCTTCCGAAAAAGTTTCCGCGAATGCTACGGAAAGGTCTCGAACCTTTCGAATCTACCCGGATTTATCCAAACATTCTCGTAATATCATATATAATTCATAACCATCATTAAAACAAAACACATCTTTATACACAAAACTCACTTTTACCAAAAACTTACATATTCTTTTAGATCGATCGAAACTCGTTCTGTTTTCACTCGGATTCTACCAGAAGCACATATTCTATATACTAATACTTAATCAATTCAATTTATATCACTAAGCTACTCTATGAAGTTACTGGATATATCCGAACTTTTAACTATAAACTTGAAATTTACGTATTTCGATTGGGAGGTCTTACCGAGATTTCGAGACCATATACGGACTTCACACTATCCCACAAAAATGCTGGAATTGACGGAATTCTGATCGGAGTTACTGTTCAATGTGGGTCACTATTCATTCGAATCTTCTTTCTCTCGATTCACGTGCAAACGTGCACGGAAAGGAAAATCCATCACTACCAACTTGTAGTACTCTCATAGAGCTTCGATTTGGCGGGTGGCTCGGGCCTTGAAATGAAGCGACGAGCCAAGATCGAACAACCATTACCGCACATTCTTCACGTCCTATCGCGGATTCCAGCGTCCCATGGCCGGCCGTTGGTAGTTGGAGGATGGGGGAGCTTCGTCGCATCTTTCTGGGGTGGTGCGTCGGCCAGCGGTAGCGGTGGCCGGAGTGTGGCTGGCGCAAGCAAAGATCGGTGCAGAGAAATTTTTGGAGGTGAGGGTTTGAGTTGGAGAGATTTAGAAGCTTTCCCATTTTGGTGATTTGAGAAAACCTTGGGGTATTTATAGAAAACTTTCTGAAAATTACAATATGACCCCCAAAAATTTCAATTAGGTCCCCGTCATGGAACTTTCTAGAAATTTAACATTTTTGAAGCCCTTCTTATGCAAATTTCGAAAAGTATTCAACGTGATAGTTGTTCGTCTCGGGAAAAACGAGTCTGATGCTTCAAGAATGAGCTCCATTGGAGTTCGTTTGAAAATTTTAGAGCCGAGACAAGAAACTTTTACATGAATAACGATAAAATCGAAAATCGCGTAATCGGATCTCGAGACCACGTGTTTTCCAACGCTACGAATCATCACTTGAAAATATTCCGATCTATTTTCCAACACATAAACTCTTATTTTAGATTACCACCGCGTTCTAAATCCTTATCTTTAGTTCAATAACTTTCCCGAACTGTTCCGAAAAACCCGGGATATTATATTCTCCCCTCCTTATAAAAATTTCGTCCTCGAAATTTCTCTGTGTTTACGTCTGATCATTCGTAACCAATCGTACGTACATTACCATCTTTTCCGTATTCGGAAGTCACCACACTTTACACATTTTCAAAAGTTATGTATCTCACAATCCAACACAAACTACGCTATTCAAAAACGAAACTTATCGAATCTTATAATTTATACCAATAACACATCAAACTTATCATCTCTATTCCCGCTCATCCACAGAAACACGCTCAAAGCATTTCACACTCATCCATCAACAGAAAGAAAGTCAAACACGGATTCGATATAGCAAATATCATACATCTCCCGAAACGAGGAACATAGCACATGCTTATTGCATACAACAAAATACAGTTTCAAAACGAAAACGTAACACAAATTTCCCATACCTCAAAACATGATTAATATCATACATGATTCAAAATATCAAGTTTTCAAAACATGATTCAAAAATCAGTTCACAATTCAGACTATAAACATCATAGAATCTCCCATACCTCAAAACACCTCAAATTCACATACTTACCTATGCATATACCTATATGAACAATATACTTTTAACTTAATGTACCTATACACATACACATACTAATATCATACAAACGTGTATCGATAATGTAAATCATCAATATCAATCAAAATCATAGCACATCATACCATATAATACTAATCAAATCAAATAACAAACATATGACTTATATGCTCTATACGTAACAAAAAAACTTATTCAGACGATCGGATACCATGTAGCAGCAGTCACCGACACCCTAATCTTTGCTCTGATACCACAACTGTAACACCCCACCAGAGGCAGGATTCTACCGGCAAGAGACATGATTGACCCATCTCCATAAGCCTCTTAATTTACTGAAAATTCGGCATGATGTATCCTAAATCTGGAAAACCTAGATCGCAGTCCAGCATCAATCAGAATATAAGAAAACATCAAACCAATCAAAGGACCTTAGGTCCAGACAAATCCATCAAAACCATATCCTAAGGGCTCCGCCCACATCATCTATCAACACTTAAAGGCTCTGTGCCCACCACATCATCAGCAATCAAAACAATTACTTAATATTTACAAATAGCATGCTCGGCATGACAAATAAAATATTAATTCCAAATCCTACACTTCTAAAGCTTATCCCATGACACTTGTGAGGGTGATTGCCGCTTGGGTGATCCACGTCTCGAGTGACTTCCAAAGCTCTAGTGGTTGACCAATCTAGAAGCCAACTGCAAAACTAGCACTTGTTTGGTGTGAGTGTGAGTTATAAAACTCAGTAAGTAAACATGCTAGCACTACAAACAAAACATACAAGTCATTTACATTAGAAGTTTTTCAGAATTTACAAGTTATTACGGGTCCGAGAATTATCAGCTTCCTAATATCCTTTATATCTTACATATATCAAATTTTCATATTTACATATTTACATATTGTCACCAAAACAGAACAATGTCCAGGTCTGATCTGATGCAAAACAATCCACTTTTTCATGCTTAAAACCAATTATCACTAGATTAATCAAATTAATCTTACACCAAAGAAGTCCCACCACACATGAAGAACTCTAGAATAATTCTAGGTTATTTTAGAGTGGTTCAACAACTCTAGAATGTAAACAAGATTGTCCAACAATAATTTGAACAATTGGAATATAATTACATTAATTTCTTCCAAATACACTTCACACATGCTTCTATCTCTTCCAATTCATCCACCAAACAACAAAGCCCCAATTTTTATAAGAAAATGAACCCTAGAATATTTCTAGAAATTCAAGAAAATATGAAACAAGTTTCTAAGCTGAGGGTTTAAAAGATTACCTCTAATCTCTTGTTTTCCCAAGCATTTTCTTGAATTTCCTTCATTTTCTTCATGGATTTTCAAAGCAAAGTTGAAACCATTTTTCTCATGGTGCTCACGGCAATGGTGATCAAGAAGTAAAAAAAGAAAACAACTTTTCCCTTTTAATATATGTTGACCGAAATTGACAATAAATGGGGGTAATTTTGTCATTTGAAAAATTAAATCAAATTTAATAATAATACACTTTATATTGACCAATCAAATTAGCACACACAAAAGTATTATTTAATACATTCCATTTGGTCCAATAATAATTGGACATATTCCATAACATTTATGAAAAAGTTTGATTAATTAATTATTGAAATATTTAACAATTAAATATTCAAATAATCAATTAATGTATTTATTAATATATATGTATTTTTGTTTACAATAAATAAGAATATATATATTTATGGCATGTGTCAAAATCTCATTTGATGAATAATTAATGTGTATCTAATCGTATTACGTATCAAATACAAATACACAATAATTATTACCGGACAAAATCCCCTAATTACATGTGTTATCATTTACCGATTAAATGATCCGAATTAACTCATTAATCCGGTGCAGTATTATGAATAATCCGTATTATTCATATCGAGTTGCCCAAGTGCTCAACGAGTACACTTCATATTGTGGGACTCTCTAAGTTTAGGTTTATCCGTCACGAAATCCAATTTCGTGTCCATAATCCACCCACTCATGGATTATGAGGACCACGGATAATCTCGCTAAACTATGCAAGCCGAGGTCATTGCATACGTATAATCACTCCGTCAAAGGCTATATGTATTATACCTGGGATATAGATAACAACGTCAAATCCGTTCGGTATAATACAATCAACTTTCAATTTATGATCTCTAAATAACACTCGGAACTGGTTTCCGAAGTTATACCACGGACATGGATTTACTAGATCGTAAACACGTGTGGCTGTCTATGCCCTGTATACAGGACTGATGGATCTTATCTTGATACACATTGGATAATATGAGCATCAGTCCACACCCAACGAACAGACGGATGTCTGATCATGAATAGATCGTTGACGTGACTGCCATCAAAGTGTGGAGGATAACTCATATATCCCACTGTGGTATCTCAAGTCGAAGGACCACTATGCTCGCTCAACTCGAGAAGGTTCCTATTGACGTTGGTGTACCATCTATTAGGAAACCTTCAGTGAGTCGTTCAGTGTCTTATCAAATAAACACCTACATGGTTAGTTATGACAAGGACCCACTTGGATTCGAAATCCAAGCAAACCCCAAGCAACGGACAGAACCCCAAGAACCGCGAATTTGATTTTGTAGAAACAAAACCCTTCCAAGGCCACAAAGAAGACCCACAAAGAACTTGCCCTTGAGAACCTTTAAGATGAATATTGTAGTTTTGCTAGCAATGAGACGCCACTAGTTTGCCAAAACTAGATAAGTCGATTCAAACTTGAAAAGGGGAATCCCTCCCTTACAAGAATTCGGCCATAGCCATAGCCAAAGCTTTAAGCTTTTGTGTTTTACAAATTTCGTTGATTGTCCTTAAAATGAAAAAGAAAGAAAGCTTAAATAGTGTTACAAAGAGAAACCCTAAAGGCATAAAGACAACAATGCCCCTAAAGGCTAAATTACAAAAAATACCAAAGTCTTCAAGTCTTAAAGGCATTTGAAGTTGATTTGGGCCAAGTGAAGTGGCTTTGGACCCTCTGACAAGAAACCCACTTGGATTCGAAATCCAAGCAAACCCCAAGCAACGGAGAGAACCCCAAGAACCGCGAATTTGATTTTGTAGGAACAAAACCCTTCCAAGGTCACAAGAATACCCACAAAGAACTTGCCCTTGAGAACCCTTAAGATGAATCCTTGTAGGTTTTTGCTAGCAAATGGAGACGCCACTAAGTTTGCCTAACTTAGATAAGTCGAGTCAACTTCAAAATGAAAAGGGGAATCCCTCCCTCACAAGAATTCGGCCATAGCCAAAGCTTTAAGCTTTTGAGTTTACAATTTCGTTGATTACCCTCAAATGAAGAAGAAGAAAGTAAGCTTAAATAGTGTTACAAAAAAAAACCCTAAAGGCATAAAGACAACAATGCCCCTAAAAACGAAATTACACAAATATCAAGTCTTTAAGTCTTCAAATGCCTAGGAAGCTTTATTCTAAACTGATTTGGGCCAAGTGAAATGGTTTTGGGCCCTTTCCATCGAAGCCCACATGCATCTCTATTTGTTTGTTGCAGTCGGCCATAAAACTCTGAACTAATCCCGCCATTGCTTCTCTGAGTCTTTTGGTCCTTTGCCTCGTAATTGGACCTTCTGGTACTTGTAATGCGTCCTTTGGTTTGTTGTCGGCCTGGATCATGTCATCCCCTCCCTCTTGAAAGGATTCGACCTCGAATCTGTACCTGCATCAAAAGGAGAGTTAAGTCAGAAACATTAAATGTAGCAGACACATTATACTTACCTTGTAAATCCAGCTTGTATGCATTGTCATTAATCCGTTCCAAACTTGAAATGGACCATCCCCTCTCGGTTGTAGCTTAGATTTACGTTGTTCAGGAAATCTCTCCTTGCGCATGTGTACCCAAACCCAATCTCCAGGCTGAAATTCCACACGCTTTCTTCCCTTATTAGTATGAGAAATATATTGCTCATTCTTCCGTTGTATTTGCTCTCTTGCTTTCTCATGTATGTGTTTCACCAAATCGGCTTTCCTTTTTCCATCTAGCCCCGCATACTCATCAACAGGCAAAGGTAACAAATCCAATGGAGTTAGTGGCTGAAAACCATAAACAATTTCAAAAGGTGAAAATGAGTGAAAATGATGTAGAAGAATGAATGCTACGATTATATGCAAACTCAATAAATGGCAAACAATCTTCCCAACTCTTCAAATTCTTGCCAACTATAGTGCGCAATAATTGAGATAAAGTCCTATTAACGACCTCTGTTTGTCCATCAGTCTGTGGATGACATGTGGTAGAATACAATAGTTTGGTGCCTAGTTTAGCCCACAACACCTTCCAAAAATGGCTAAGGAACTAAAAACATCTCTATCAGATACAATACTCTAGGTATACCATGGAGTCGCACTATGTCTCTGAAAAATAAATCTGCAATGTTTGTAGCATCATCGATTTATGAATGCAATGAAATGAGCCATTTTACTAACCTATCAACTACAACAAAGATTGAAACTCTACCCATCTTTGTCCTAGGCAAACCTAACACAAAATCCATCGATATATCAACCCAGGGTTCACTAGGTACAGGCAAAGGAGTATACAAACCATGTGGCATTAATTTAGATTTAGCATGCTTACATGTTAGACACTTATCACAAATACGCTCAACATCACGTTTCATTTTAGGCAATAAAAGTGCTCATGTAAAATAGCTAAAGTCTTAGTAATCCCAAAATGCCCCATCAAACCTCCCCCATGCGCTTCCTTCACAAGCAACTCACGCATACTACAAGCAGGAACACACAACCTGTTCGCTTTAAATAAGAATCCGTCATGAATGTAAAACTTTCCAAACGATGACTTTGCACAAGTAGCAAAAATCTCACCAAAATAAGAATCACCCTCATATAATTCCTTAATCAAATCAAATCCCAACATCCGCATGCATGCATGAAGTAAGTAAAACATACCTGCGAGATAATGCATCAGCCACTATGTTTTCTTTACCTTGCTTGTAGCGTATAACATATGGAAATGACTCAACGAATTCCATCCATTTTGCGTGTCGCTTATTCAGCTTACCTTGACCCTTCAAGTGTTTTAATGATTCATGGTCGGTGTGGATCACGAACTCTTTAGGCCACAAGTAGTGCTGCCATCTCAAGTGCTCTCACAAGCGCATACAACTCTTTGTCATACGTGGGGGTACCTCAAAGCTGCGCCATTCAGCTTCTCACTAAAATAGGCTATTGGCCGCTTTTCTTGCATGAGAACTGCTCCAATACCTAACCATGATGCGTCGCACTCAATCTCAAATGTCTTCTCGAAGTTGGGTAGTGCTAAAATGGGTGCACTGCATAACTTCGTTTAAGGTCCTGGAATGCTCGCTCTTGCGCCTCGCCCCATTGAAAACCAACTGTCTTCTTTACTACCTTAGTCAATGGCGCGGCAATGCTACTGAAGTCCTTGACAAATCTCCTATAGAAGCTCGCTAACCCATGAAAGCTTCAGACTCTGTCACTGTAGTTGGTGTAGGCCATTCCTGAATTGCCTTTACCTTCTCCACATCTACCTCGATGTCATCTGCACTCACAACAAAGCCAAGAAAAACAATTCTATCCATGCAATTATGCATTTGTCAGAGTTAGCATACAATTGTTCTTTTCATAAAACATCAAGTACATGCTTCAAATGCATCACATGCTCATCTACTGTTTTACTGTAAACTAAGATGTCATCAAAATAAACCACAACAAACTTACCTAAAAATGCACGCATAACATGATTCATCAATCTCATAAATGTGCTAGGTGCGTTTGAGAGACCAAATGGCATAACTAACCATTCATACAAGCCATACTTAGTCTTAAATGCAGTCTTCCACTCATCTCCATCTCTCATGCGAATTTGATGGTATCCACTCTTTAAGTCAATCTTGCTAAAATTTTTGGAACCATGCAATTCATCCAACATGTCATCTAGTCTAGGAATGAGGTGACGATACTTTACCGTAATATTATTGATAGCTCGACAATCAACGCACATACGCCACGTCCCATCTTTCTTAGGAACTAGAAGCACTGGTACTGCACAAGGACTCATGCTTTCATTTACATACCCATTGTCTATCAACTCCCGTACTTGCCTTTGTAGCTCCTTTGTCTCCTCGGGATTGCTCCTATAAGCCGGTCTGTTAGGAATGACTGCTCCAGGTATAAAATCTATCTGGTGCTTAATACCTCTAATGGGTGGAAGCCCACTAGGTATGTCCTCTGTGAGTACATCACTGTAATCCTGCAAAAGAGATGAAATAGACACAGGAAGCAAAGGGTCAGCGTTAGTAAAATAAATATGAGGCTTCTTATAGACTAACAATAGCATGATCTTGCTATCCTTGAACGCTTTCCTCGCTTCACCCTCACCCATGTAGAAACTCTCTTTAACTCTTCCTTTTGTTTCCCCCTCACGTTCACTCACACCCCCTTGGAAAATCCCACGGCCTTGGCCTTAATTTTCTCACCAGATACAACACTCTTACTAGTTTCGCCCAAAGTGGTGTTCCCTTCGCTCTCTCTTTGTCACGTTCAAGTTGCAACTTAACCTGATCTTCATGGACTTGTGTGCGGGTGTAAGTGGGTATAATGTAATGGGTTTTCCCTTATGCTGAAAAGAGTACTTGTTCTTGAACCCATCATGAATAACCTTCTTATCAAACTGCCACGGTCTGCCCAAAAGAATATGTCCTGCATGCATCGGTATCACATCACAAAGGACATCATCTGTGTATGGCCCAATGGTAAAGCTCAACAATACCTGCTTTGTCACACTTATTTCCCCACAATCATTTAACCACTGCAACTTGTAAGGCTTCGGGTGTCTCAAGCAGCTCAACCCCAATCGCTCAATCAAAGCTATGCTAGCAACATTAGTACAACTGCCCCCATCTATGATCATACTACACCCCTTGCCATTCACACGGCACCTAGTATGGAATATATTCTCCCTCTGCTGCACACTCTCATCCTCTACAACATGTGCACTCAAAGCACGCTTGACAACTAATGATAAGTTATCCAGCGGGTATGCAGCTCCCTCATGGTCACTACCATCCTCCAACTCTGACATCTCCTCCTCAACCTCACTATCGGTAGAGTACACCTCTCCACTCTTTTTATCAATCACTAAGGTACGCCTATTGGGACATTGTGAAGCATAGTGTCCCATGCCCAAACATTTGAAACACTTTACATCCTTAGTTCTAGTAGTTGTTCCCTCAGGTTTTAGTCTAGTCTTGGTCGGTTCTGCAGCCTCTTTACCCTTGGCACTAGGTTCGGCCCTAGGCTTATTAAAGCCTCCACTGAATTCGCCCCTAGGCTTGTCAAAGCCTCCATCTCGCTTCTCATTCGGAAACCATTTCCCTTTCCATGCAGAAGTAGCCTGAGTACCAAATCTGGATGTTGACTTTTTCTTGAGTTGCCTTTCTATCTTGATAGCCATGTGAAGCATATCCTCCAAATCAACATAATGATGCAACTCCACCATGTTCGCAATCTCTCTATTCAAGCCCCCTAGAAACCGTGCCATAGTAGCTTCTGCATCCTCAACTACATTTGCCCTGATCATGGCAACTTCCATCTCTGTGTAATAGTCCTCAACACTTTTGGTCCCCTGATACATATGTTTTAGTTTTTGATACAACTCCCTATAGTAATGGCTAGGTATAAATCTCTTTCTCATGAGACCCCTAAGTTCTGCCCATGTCTGAACCGGTCTCTCATAGTTTCTCCTCCGAGTAGAGACAAGCTGATCCCACCAAATCATAGCATAATCGGTAAACTCAATTGCTGCCAGACTGATCTTCTTCTCGTCTGAGTAGTGATGACAGTTGAAAATCAATTATATTTTCTTTTCCCATTCTAAATAAGCTTCAGGATCATTCTTGCCTTGGAATGTTGGTATCTTGATCTTGATGCTACCTAGATCACCATCTACATCTCCTCGCCTACCATATCCTCTCCGATCATAATCCCCTTCTGGCATCAAATGCACCTCTATCATCAAATCGTCTATCCCTCCTATCATTCCTCCTATCTAACCTCCTATTAGGCCTTCTATCATGCCCAGGCTGAAATCTCTCCTCCACATCATCAAAACCATCAGAATCATCAAACTCATATTCGGCTTCTTCTTCATCTGGTGGTACATACTGTGGTGGTACACGGCGAGGTGGCACATTGTGAGGTGGTGGTACATTCTGAGGTGGTGGTACTCTAGGACCGCTACCAGTTTGAATACTCTCTACACTCTTGGACAATCTCTCCAAAGCAGTATTCATGTTCTCCATCATATCTGTAAATTTCCTATCCAAAGCCTCAAGCTTTTCATCAGTAGTTAGACCTGCCATCTCAACACTAAACAAACAGATTACAAATAACAATAAAGTAAAGCAAATATGTAAATCCTCACAATCTCACGTGTTTACACTCGAATGATATCACTCCACTCGTGTTTGCACTCTATTGGCTTTTACCCGATACTGTGCTCACAATCACTGCCTTTTACCACTCTTGAGTTCGTCCTCAATTCAAATGTGAACCACACTCAATCCAAGAATACAAACCAAATGTAGTCCTCAAGCTAGCACGAAACACAACAGACCCAACAATATATATATATATATATAGGGTAGGCGGAAAACAAAATACGAACATGAATAGTAATGATGGAGACTCAATCAATAATACTTAAACTAGAGTAATTAGAAATAAGAGTAAACAATTAGCACAATTGAAAAAAATAAGCATGTAAATTCGCGGTCGTATGCAATTTCGGGAGAAAATTTGGTACCTCTATAAAATTTTGATGGAATACCCTCCACGGGCACCTAAATGATAATATGGAACAAACTAGATTCAACCAAAAAATTTCACTTTTTACTCGTTTTTTTTTTTTGCTCAATTGATCACTATTACTCAAGTCCCTTTTTCTTTTCTTTTTTTTTTTTTTGATAACGTCAGATGCTAAATGTGGTTCTGATTTCAGAGGCTGATTTAGGTTCTGATTTCAGAGGCTGGTTTTCAAAGCCTGATTTCAGAGTCTGATGAGGGTCTAAATCCAGGGTCTGAATCCAGAGGCTGCTGGTCAGTGTCTGATTTCAGAGTCGAATAAGGGTCTGATTTCAGGGTCTGAATTCAGAGGCTAATTTTCAGAGGTTACTGGTCAGGGTCTGATTTCAGAGGCGAATAAAGGTCTGATTTCAGGGTCTGAATTCATAGGCTAATTTTCAGAAGGTTACTGGTCAGGGTCTGATTTCAGAGGCTACTAGTCTGGGTCTAATTTCAGAGGCTAAGTTTCAGGGTCTGATCTCAGAGTCTGATTCAATGGTTAAGTTTCAAGGTCTGAACTCAGAGTCTGATTTCATAGGCAGATTTCAAAGGTTACGTTTTAGGTCTGATTTCAGACTTCACTAGGGTTTAGAAACAAAACACACAGCCGCCAAGAACATGCTTATTTCTTAAACATATGCTAAAGAACAGAATGACTATGACGAACTGATAGGAAGAACAGAACAGAAACCAAGAACTGGAAAAAGTGATAAAGATGAACTAATATGCAGAACAACAAAACCAGATCCAGAATATGCTTCACAACAAAACCAGATCCAGAATATAAACAAAACAAAAACAGAAACAAGATCCAACAAGAACTGAAACGAAAATAACAAAGAACAAAATAACAGAATCAAACAAAAGGAAAGGAAAGATAGAAAAAAATCAGACCTTGGAACCCTGAGCTCTGATACCAAATGACAAGAAACCCACTTGGATTCGAAATCCAAGCAAACCCCAAGCAACGGACAGAACCCCAAGAACCGCGAATTTGATTTTCTAGGAACAAAACCCTTCCAAGGTCACAAAGAAGACCCACAAAGAACTTGCCCTTGAGAACCCTTAAGATGAATCCTTGTAGTGTTTTTGCTAGCAAATGGAGACGCCACTAAGTTTGCCAAACTTAGATAAGTCGATTCAAACTTGAAAAGGGGAATCCCTCCCTTACAAGAATTCGTCCATAGCCAAGCTTTAAGCTTTTGAGTTTACAATTTCGTTGATTACCCTCAAATGAAGAAGAAAGTAAGCTTAAATAGTGTTACAAAAAGAAACCCTAAAGGCATAAAGACAACAATGCCCCTAAAAACGAAATTACACAAATATCAAGTCTTTAAGTCTTCAAATGCCTAGGAAGCTTTATTCTAAACTGATTTGGGCCAAGTGAAATGGTTTTGGGCCCTTTCCATCGAAGCCCACATGCATCTCTATTTGTTTGTTGCAGTCGACCATAAAACTCTGAACTAATCCCGCCATTGCTTCTCTGAGTCTTTTGGTCCTCTGCCTCGTAATTGGCCCTTCTGATACTTGTAATGCGTCATTTGGTTTGTTGTCGGCCTGGATCATGTCACCCTCTCTATTGAAGCCCACATGCGTCTCTATTTGTTTGTTGCAATCGGCCATAAAACTCTGAACTAATCCCGCCATTGCTTCTCTGAGTCTTCTGGTCCTTTGCCTCGTAATTGGCCCTTCTGGTACTTGTAATGGGTCTTTTGCTTTGTTGTCGGCCTGGATCATGTCATCCTCTCCCTCTTGAAAAGGATTCGACCTCGAATCTGTACCTGCATCAAAAGGAGTTAAGTCAGAAACATTAAATGTAGCAGACATATTATACTTACCTTGTAAATCCAACTTGTATGCATTGTCATTAATCCGTTCCAAGACTTGAAATGGACCATCCCCTCTCGGTTGTAGCTTAGATTTACGTTGTTCAGGAAATCTCTCATTGTGCATGTGTACCCAAACCCAATCTCCAGGCTGAAATACCACACGTTTTCTTCCCTTATTAGCATGATAAGCATATTGCTCATTCTTGCGCTGTATTTGCTCTCTTGCTTTCTCATGTATATGCTTCACCAAATCGGCTTTCCTTTTTCCATCTAGCCCCGCATGTTCATCAACAGGCAAATGATGAACATGCAAAGGTAACAAATCTAATGGAGTTAGTGGCTGACAACCATAAACAATTTCAAATGGTGAGTAAGATGTAGAGGAATGAATACTACGATTATATGCAAATTCAACAAAAGGCAACACAATCCTCCCAAGTTTTTAAGTTCTTATTAATAATAGTACGCAATAACTGAGTCAAAGTCCTATTAACAACCTCGGTCTGGCCATCAGTTTGGGGGTGGCAAGTAGTAGAATACAAAAGTTTAGTTCCCAACTTACCCCATAAAACTTTCCAAAATTGACTAAGGAATTTGACATCACGATCTGAAACTATACTCCGTGGAATCCCATGGAGTCGTACTACTTCTCTAAAGAACAAGTTAGCAATGTTAGTGGCATCATCAGTTTTATGACATGCTATAAAGTGTGTCATCTTACTGAACCTATCAACCACTACAAAGATGGAATCTCTACCTTTCTTAGTCCTAGGTAAACCCAAGATAAAGTCCATTGATACATCTACCCATGGTTCACTAGGTATAGGCAATGGTGTATACAACCCATGAGGCATAACCTTAGATTTAGCATGTTTACAAGTTAAGCATTTATCACACAAACGCTCAATATCTCTCCGCATTTTAGGCTAATAAAAATGTTCACTCAATACTCCTAAGGTTTTGGAAATGCCAAAGTGTCCCATTAAACCTCCCCCATGTGCTTCCCTCACTAACAACTCACGCATACTACAAACAGGAATGCATAATCTATTCTCCCTAAACAGAAACTCATCATGTTGGTAGAATTTACTAAAATCAGACTTTTCACATGCAGCATAGATAATACTAAAGTCAATATCACTAGCATAAAGTTCTTTAATAAATTCAAACCCAAGCATTCTTGCACTCAATGAAGTAAGTAAAGCATACCTTCGCGATAGTGCATCGGCGACAATGTTTTCCTTACCTTGTTTGTAGCGGATTACATATGGAAATGTCTCAACAAATTCTAACCATTTTGCGTGTCGTTTGTTCAGCTTACCTTGGCCTTTCAGATGCTTCAATGATTCATGATCTATATGGATCACAAACTCTCGAGGCCACAAATAATGCTGCCAAGTCTCAAGGGCTCTCTTTAGCGCATACAACTCCTTGTCATATCTGGGGTACCTCAAAACTGCTCCATTCAGCTTCTCACTAAAGTAAGCTATTGGTCGCTTTTCTTGCATAAGAACCGCTCCAATGCCTATCCCGGATGCGTCAAACTCAATCTCAAATGTCTTCTCAAAGTTGGGTAGTGCTAAGACTGGTGCACTACACAACTTCATTTTCAGATCCTGGAATGCACGCTCCTACTCTTCACCCCATTTGCAGCCAACAGTCTTCTTCACTACTTCAGTCAGTGGTGCTGCAATACTACTGAAGTCTTTAACAATCTACGGTAGAAGCTTGCTAATCCATGGAAGCTTCTGACTTCTGTCACTGTTGTTGGTGTTGGCCAATCCTGAATTACCTTCACCTTTTCTAAATCTACCTCGATGCCATCTGCACTCACAACAAATCCAAGGAAAACAATTCTATCCATACAAAAAGTGCACTTAGCGAAGTTAGCATACATTTTTTCTTGCCTTAACACATCAAGAACATGCTTCAAATGCATAACATGCTAATCTACTGTTTTACTGTAAACTAAGATGTCATCAAAATAAACCACAACAAACTTACCTAAAAATGCACGCATAACATGATTCATCAATCTCATAAATGTGCTAGGTGTGTTTGAAAGACCAAATGACATAACTAACCATTCATACAAGCCATACTTAGTCTTAAATGCAGTTTTCTACTCATCTCCCTCTCTCATGCGAATTTGATGGTATCCACTCTTTAAATCAATTTTACTAAAAATTTTGGAACCATGCAATTCATCCAACATGTCATCTAGTCTAGGAATGGGGTGATGATACTTTACCGTAATATTATTGATAGCTCGGCAATCAATGCACATACGCCACGTCCCATCTTTCTTAGGAACTAGAAGCACTGGTACTGCACAAGGACTCATGCTTTCATTTACACTCAATGATATCACTCCACTCATGTTTGCACTCTATTGGCTTTTACCCGATATTGTGCTCATAATCACTGCCTTTTACCACTCTTGAGTTCTTCCTCAATTCAAATGTGAATCACACTCAATCCAAGAATACAAAATCAAGTGTAGTCCTCAAGCTAGCATGAAACACAACAGACCCAATAATATATATATGGAGCATGCAGAAACAAAATTCGAACAGGAATAGCAATGACGAATACTCAATCAATAATACTTAAACTAGAGTAATTAGAATAAAGAAGTAAACAATTAGCACAATGGAAAAAAAAATAAGCATGCAAATTCACGGTCGTATGCAATTTTGGGAGAAAATTTGGCACCTCTATAGAAATTTTGATGGAATACCCTCCACGGGCACCTAAATGATAATATGGAACAAACCAAATTCAACCAAAAATTTTCACTTATTTACTCATTTTTTTTTTTGCTCAAGTGATCACTATCACTCAAGTCCCTTTTTTTTTTGATAACTTCAGAAGCTGTTTAAGGTTCTGATTTCAGTAGCTGATTAAGGTTCTGATTTCAGAGGCTGATTTAGGTTCTGATTTCAGAGGCTGATTTTCAGGGTCTGATTTCAGAGGCTTTTGGTCAGGGTCTGATTTCAGAGGCTACTGGCCAGTGTCTGATTTCAGAGGTTACTTTTCAGGGTCTGATTTCAGAGGCTACTGGTCAGGGTCTGATTTCAGAGTCTGATTTTCAGAGGTTACTTTTCAGGGTCTGATTTTAGAGTCTGATTTTCAGAGGCTAATCTTCAGGGTCTGATTTCAGAGACTAAGTTTCAGGGTCTGATTTCAGAGTCAGATTTCAAAGGCTAAGTTTTTAGAGTCTGGTTTCAGACTTCACTAGGGTTTTAGAAACAAATCACACAGCCGCCAAAGAACATGCTTATTTCTTCAACATATGCTAAAGAACAGAAAGTATATGACGAACTGATATGAAGAATAGAACAAAAATCCAGAACTGGAAAATGATAAAAAAAATGAACTGATATGCAAAACACAACAAAATCAGATCCAGAAATAAACAAAACAAGATCCAACAAGAACTGAAACGAAAATAACAAGAACGAAAATAAAAACATAATCAACAAAAAAAGAAAAGATAGGAAAAATCAGACCTTTGAACCCTGAGCTCTAGATACCAAATGACAAGAAACCCACTTGGATTCGAAATCCAAGCAAACCCCAAGCAACGGACAGAACCCCAAGAACCACGAATTTAATTTTGTAGAAACAAAACCCTTCCAAGGCCACAAAGAAGACCCACAAAGAACTTGCTCTTGAGAACCTTTAAGATGAATCCTTGTAGTGTTTTGCTAGCAATGGAGACGCCACTAAGTTTGCCAAAACTTAGATAAGTCAATTCAAACTTGAAAAGGTGAATCCCTCCCTTACAAGAATTCGGCCATAGCCATAGCCATAGCCAAAGCTTTAAGCTTTTGTGTTTTACAAATTTCATTGATTGTCCTTAAAATGAAAAAGAAAGAAAGCTTAAATAGTGTTACAAAGAGAAACCCTAAAGGCATAAAGACAACAATGCCCCTAAAGGCTAAATTACAAAAATACCAAAGTCTTCAAAGGCCTTTGAAGCTGATTTGGGCCAAGTGAAGTGGCTTTGGACCCTCTCTATTGAAGCCCACATGCGTCCCTATTTGTTTGTTGCAATCGGCCATAAAACTCTGAACTAATCCCGCCATTGCTTCTCTGAGTCTTTTGGTCCTCTGCCTCATAATTGGCCCTTCTGGTACTTGTAATGGGTCCTCTGCCTCGTAACTGCGTACTATACTGTAAATTATAGGGTCTTTGTCTAATATACACACATCACTGAACCAGATTCAGTTTCGATCTAATCGTAATCAGATATCTAATCGCAATTAGATCGAATAAGCGTATAAAAGACAAGAGTGCTACCATTAAATTAGTAATATTATGGAAAATAAAATTGCTCGTATTTATGAATTGGACATAAATACGATCCGGATTGGCACTCCGAGCACCAACCCTAACAATTTCTCCCACTTGCTCTAATGTCAATCCATGGTATCCTATACACATCTTAATGTGTATATACTCATGGCCCTCAAGAGCTCACCAGCACTCAAGAGGTAGGCAACAACAAGTAAGCCTACTTTAACAAATCGAGTCTGTCCAACAAACCCAACCGTTTTCCTTAGCCAGCATATTTCATATTTTGCTGAATCTAAGTTCCACATCAATATGACTCAGACGCTATATTAGTATTGTGTTATAGCTACTGAGTTTTCTATGTATTTAAAGATCAAATACAAATACTATGAAACAACATCAAACACTACACTAATATGAAAACTTCTAATCTATAGGGTCACTTTGCAACTTCATAAGTCAATACTTCAAAGGTTGCAACTGATTCCACTAATTCATTAGAATCAATGGTGACACTCTCACTGCATCTTTTCTGACTTTATATGACATAGATCATCTAATGTCATAATTAGGATCAAAACTAATCTGACCTTATGGTTGCAGACTAAATTCTCTATGAATTAGAAACTCGTTCTTAATATCTCAAAGATCACAAAGAACATGTTTCAAGATCCATCATATGATCTACAGTATATCAAAATTACTCGTAACAATTACAATTAAATTGATATCCTTAATCGCACATAATATAGTATTCATTAAGCCATCATCCTATGATACATAAGATTGACTAGACATTCCGATCAATCTTTCTTTCGACAAAGGAATCATCCTCTACGAACGATGAATACTATATACATAAAAGACACGTTAACTGTCAAATAGTTAGACTAACTATCATACAGATAGTCCTACTGTGTCCTTTATTAGATCGTCTAATACGCGACTAATAGGAGTTTCTCACAAGTCTCTTGTTTTATATCATATATATATATATATATAACTTTATATCAAATATATCAGAGACTACTCTCACTGCTTACACGGAGAAAAGAAGACTTAGGATATATAATACTAGTAAGAAATTTGTACGCTCCCACTGACCCTACTGACAATAGACTCCCTAAGCTAGTATATCAAATTGTGATCTTAGCATAACACAAACTCTAGGGCCATTCTAGAATGAATTCTTCAAACAAAGAAATCACAACGGATCTCTCATTCGAAGAAATCATTCAAGAACGCCACTTTGCATTCTTTAGCCAAAAACATAGTTTAATATCAACATTAACCAACAAATCTCTAATTGTTCAATTGGTGCGACAAGAGACAAGCTTCCCCAGAATCTACCATAGACTACTGAGTATAACCTTTCTCACTGTCATACTATAAAGGTCAAACCTTTATCAAGCTCACTATGCTTTTACTGCGCAAACAATTTGCACATTTTATGAACTATTCATAACAAAAGCCTAATCAAGTTCAAAACTCGATCGTAGTAAGCTATGAACAATCTTAGATCTATCGTTCAAATGTAATTTCCTGAATCGATATGAAATACCGCTCCCATTATAAGTTATAGGATAATTTTCTTCAATAAGAAAACAACAAAATCATTAAGTATCAAATACTTTGTAAATGATTCCGACATCCTATTGGACTTATACATAAGTTGTTTAAGGGTCTTCTCTTCTTATTAACTACGTAGTGCCATTACAGTTTATCATTCTCACTTTTGACTTCACTAAGTCAAGTCATTTTTACAATCGTCAACATCCAATGTTAAGCACCAAGTAACAAAACAATTTCATTACTCGGGATCGTAGAGAAGATATTCTATCAAACAGAATACAATATTCTATTAAATAGAATAAATGATAAACCTTACTTGTACCTCCGAGGCGCAAGTACTTTCAATTATATAACCATTATACAAAAGAAAGTTTCAAATCTCAAACTTTTTCAAGATTCGAATTTTCTACCTATACATATATGATAACTGTATAAATAAATAGAACATTAATTAAAGAGATGAATTAGTGTTACTGGAGCATAACCTCAAGAGTATTGAAAATCAATTCGGTAACACTCAATATCAACGAATCAAATCATATAAGATTCGATGACTCCCAATGACCAATTCCATCACAATGGAATCGTGGAAGTTTAATATTGAGTAAGAATCAAATTCATTAAATAACTTTAGAACCAATTGCCTTAAATTCATGTGTTTGATCATATCAAACATCTTCGAACAAATTCAAAGACTCACAATGAATTTTACAATTTTCAACACTTTAATTAGAATATATTTGAACCATTCAAAATATTCTATCCGCGTTTCATCAGAAAACATATTGAAAGCTCTCGAACCATTCAAGACGTTCAACATGTTCTCTATTAGAAACACGTAACTGAGTCATGACAATTCATTAACTAAGTTACGGAGTAAAGAAAACTATCTAAGGCAATTTACAATTCATTGAACTACATACATTCAATGTATCAGGTTAATAAATGTGTGGTTCAATGACAATCATTGGTTAAATGAGATTTAATCACTATCTGAATACAATATTCATTAAATGGATTAAGGATACGTGGTGTGAACTTGTATCAGACCATCCTTTACCATATGGAATAAGGATTTAATGCTTTTATGATAAAATCTCATAAAGCACAGTTCTCAGTTATTTACTCTACCCAATATTTTCTTAATGTTTATCTTCCATCAATGACACTACTAGTCATATTAAAATATATAACAATTGTTTATACAGAACAAATAACTATCCAATAGTCACAAGTTCTGATATCAAATATCAAAATAGTCAGTAAACATTATTTTAAATAACTAGACGGGAGATCTGGTATCCAATACCTACAGTTGTCGTATTGTGAGAATCAATATTCTCTTGTACACTATACCTATCTCATTTCTTTAGCTTTATAATTTGCGTTCAATTATTCGCAACAATTGCAAATGATTGATTAGCAAACTGTGTCAGACACGTGACTTCTAAAAGTCACTAAAAGCCAAGAACGTCACTATAAAACAAACAAATACTAATGAGGTTTTCTTAATGCCAGTTAAGAATTTCGAGACAAGAACTTATTCATGTTAATTCTTACTGCACAAGAAACTATTCTCTCTAGAATAATATCCTAAAGCAGATATCCTATTAGATTACCTAATCGCAACTTAGTAACTAAGTCACAAACCATCTTGATTTACAAGGAAATCGGAACAACAGTTCCTGATGGTTTCAACTAATCTAACAATATCTAAGTCTATTGTCTTTCTAGAACATATTCTAGAACTACGCAACCATAAGTAAAGTCAGAGAACCTATATATTCAAGTAATATACTATGCAGTGGATTAGAAGTGTAAATCTATAAACAATATATAGAATAAATGAAAACGAAAGCAAAAAATTCCAAAATAATACACACTGCTTAAGTTATGGAATTTAACCCAGCAATGTCTCCCACTACTTTACGTAATACCGTAATCCCCAATGGACAACGGGAATTCAATAATTAAATCAAATTCCATAGTGAGAGTAAGATCCCATGAATATATTTTGACTCACGGCTTTGGCATGATCTCGCCTACGTATATTCATTAGGTAGACAACTCATTGTCAATCACTCACCAGTGACTCTTGGTTTTAGTCCTGATCGTTTCTCGTTATGACAGCTTTGGCACGTTCACAAGGAGGTGTATCAAGGCTACACTTGTCAATCACAAACGCAGGCTACCGGTGTAGTCCTAACAGCTTTGGCACGTTCAAGAATTTCACTTTCACTTGAATTTGTCCAGTATCATCAATATACAACCGGTATGGATAATAATTCTATAACCTACACCTCACAGCTTTGGCACGATCTCGGATGCAGTTATAGAAAAATACCATAAACTGTATTGACAAGACGGACCAAGAAACATGTATCCAATACAAGTTACTTAACAACCATATTTAAAAGCGGGGATTTTCCTATGGAAGCTATTATCTACATCAAATGCAGAATTTTAATCTAAATCATTTTCTAAATATTTCAATCTACCTTAGAAAAGCAAAACAATTTAACGATTAATTTCAGTTACATTTTCATTAGTGTAGAACTGAAAAGTAGAGAAACATATATAGATTCCAAGCATGTGCGAACATTAAAATTAGATTTTATATCAAATATCAAGCATGAATAATGTAATGGATGAAGCATCAAACCCGCTCTGATACCATTTTTGTTGGGGTTTTGGGCGATGGGGCGCAGCGGAAGAGCGGTTCGGGCCAAATCGTATTTTATAACCTTTTCAAAATACCAAATATAATTATTCAATATCTAATATATGAATATTTATTCATATTTCACCGAAATCTATTTATTCATAACAAATATTTATAAATAAGGTTGAAAACTCACGAAACTTTTATAAAAATGGTTTTTCCGTAAAACGGCCTAAAACATATTTTTGACCGAACCGACCACCCGATAGTTATGGGGACTGCCCAGGTCAGCCCCAATAGTGTCAAGGCAGTTCATGGACTGCCCGAACAGTGACAGATTCACTATTTGGATAGTCGTTACCCGGTTGGCTCAAAATCCACCCGGTAACGCCGTTTTTGGCCGTTTTTGCTTATTTCAACTCCGAAATACTTTTCGGAAATTATTCCAACTCCCAAAACACATCCAATACATTCAAAAAACAAAAATTTCATCACCAAAACAGAACAATGTCCAGGTCTGATCTGGATGCAAAATAGTCTACTTTTTCATGTATAAAACCAATTTTATCACTAGATTAATCAAATTAATCTTACACCAAAGAAGTCCCACCACACATGAAGAACTCTAGAACAATTCTAGGTTATTTTAGAGTGGCTCAACAACTCTAGAATGACAACAAGATTGTCCAACAATAATTTGAACAAATTGGAATATAATTACATTAATTACTTCCAAATACTTCTATCTCTTCCAATTCATCCACCAAACCACAAAGCCACAATTTTTATAAACAAAGGAACCCTAGAATATTTCTAGCAATTCAAGAAAATATGAAACAAGTTTCTAAGTTTCGGGTTTTAAAAGATTACCTCTAATCCATTGTTTCCCAAGCCTTTTCTTGAATTTCCTTCATTTTCTTCATGGATTTTCAAAGCAAAGTTGAAACCCATTTTTCTCATGGTGCTCACGGTAATGGTGATCAAGAAGTAAGAAAAGAAAACAACTTTTCCCTTTTAATATATGTTGACCGAAATTGACAATAAAGGGGGGTAATTTTGTCCTTTGAAAAATTAAATCAAATTTAATAATAATATACTTTATATTGACCAATCAAATTAGCACACACATAAATTATATTTAATACATGCCATTTGGTCCAATAATAATTGGACATATTCCATAACATTTATGGAAAAGTTTGATTAATTAATTATTGAAATATTTAACAATTAAATATTCAAATAATCAATTAATGTAATTATTATTATATATGTATTTTTATTTACAATAAATAACAAATATGAATATTTATGGCATGTGTCAAAATCTCATTTGATGAATAATTAATGTGTATCTAATCATATTATGTATCAAATACAAATACACAATAATTATTACCGGACAAAATCCCATAATTGCATGTGTTATCGTTTAACCGATTACACGATCCGAATTAACTCATTTAATCCGGTGAAGTATTATGAACAATCCGTATTATTCATATCGAGTTGCCCAAGTGCTCAACGAGTACACTTCATAATATGGGACTCTCTAAGTCACGAAATCAAATTTCGTGTCCATAATCCACTCACTCATGGATTATGACGACCACATATAATCTCGCCAAATTATGCACAATACAAATTCTCTCTCTCTCTTCATCACTCACACGGTTTTGGAGCCAAATTTTCTTCCTCTCCCTCTCGGCTTTGGAAGCCAAATTTTCTTCTCCATTTTCTTACTAGGCCGAGACTTGAAGGAGAAGCAAGGAAAATTTGTGGCAATTTTTCCTATGCTAGCACATGAAGGGTCATCCTAAGGTGATAGGGAAACCAACTTGTGAGCATGGAATCACCAAATAAATCTTGGAGCTTGGAGATCCTTCCATGGTGGTGGCCGAAGTTTTGGAGCACAACAAGGAGCAAAAACCGAGAGTTCAAGGAGTTGATTTTGTTGTTCCTCGTATCGCAAAAGCCGTTCAATGTGAGTATGATTCTGCCATATTTCATTGTTGTATTCACACATGTTTCTTGCTTGAAATTAATCTTGGGACTTAATAGAAACCTAACAATGGTATCTTGAGCCATTTTGAGCATGAAATGAATTTAAGGTAAAATTTGGGCTAAATTGATTTGAGCATGTTTGAGTGAAATTGATTGTTTGAGTATGCTTAAATTATGATAACATGGTGTTATGCATTGTCAATTTGATGAAAATTGGATGGGATAAATTTTCCCCAATATGTTAGGCTTGGCCGAAACTAGTGGTGCCCTAATGTTATGGTGAATTTTTTGATTTTGATCATTGGATGAGTTGAAATCATTTGAGGAATGTTGATTGTGGATTTAATTGGATTGAAACCGAATCGGACATGAAAAATCCCAAATTGCCGTGACTTGAAGCATGTAAAATGATGTGATTTTTTTTGATTCAATTGTGTTGGACATAAGTTGATGATAATGAGCATAATTAATTAGGCTAATTAGTGTTTTGGAAATGTTAATTTGGTTAATTAATTATGGCATACACTTTGGTTAATTTAATTATGAAATTTGGAATTTTGGAATTAAATTAATTGGGCCAAATTTGGAATTGGGCTTTTAAAGTTGTAATTGGGCTTAATGGGCTTGGTTGGGCCAAGTTTGGTTTAGGCTAATTGGTTGGATCCAATTGGGCCCAAAACCATATCCATAAAGTCCAATTATGACTTAATGGACCTTTAATTTAAATTGGGCTAATGGGCCTAAATTGGTTTCTTGGCAAATAAGGGTGATTCCTTAAATGGGCTTTGGTATTTGGGTTTGACCCATATTGACCAAAAGTCCATGCCTTAAGAAATTAATTGAAAGTCCATTGGACTTTAAATTAAATTGACATTGGATGTTAATCGGGCTTTGAGACCCGTAAAGATTAGATTTAGAATCTAATTTGTAAAGGTACATTAAAAAGTGCAATTATTTAATTTGGAATTAAATATAGAATTAGTATTAAATACAAATTAAATTGGATTTAATGTTATAGTTTAATATAATTCAAGAATTCGTACTTTGAGTACTTATTCGCAAAACGAGTCGGACTTGCGCAAAATCAAATCGTTGTTTGAACATTGGATGGTCATTATTTTTCAGATTAATTAATTGGATTAGATTGATTGATAACATGCTTGTGTGAATACATGGATGCGATGTATGAATAATGTATATCGGATGGATATTAGATGGGTGAGGGCAATTTTGGAAATTATTGTAATAAATTTAGAATTTATTAATTGGACCTGCGTGTCCAGCCTATTACCTCTTGACTCTTTGTATTTCTCATCTCACCTATTCCCCTCAATGTAAATGAGGTTTCTTTAGAAGTGTTATGTAATTGGGTAGAAGTAATACTTGTGCTAGCGGGAGAGAGGAAATAGAGAGATTTGTTCTAGGAACAATGTGTTTAAGTATCCATCCGCATATCATTATTATATTTATTTACGCGCCTTATTATGTGTTTAGAATGCATGTTTAAGGGTGTATGATGATGAGACCTAACAAAGATAATTAATTGGTTGCCAATTACCTAAAAAACCCTCACAAAATATTAAGCGTTTTTCTTTCCATTGAGTGATTCTTACTCAAGATCCAAGACTGGCACTGGTTTGTTGGCCAAAGTTAAGACCTTTGTCCGTCGCGGATGTGTTTGAATCATGAAAGTTTTGTTCCATATCAGTGTCTTGTCCAAGTTGTGATTTGTTGGCCAAAGTCAAGATCACTTCTTGTCCATCGACATCGATTACGAAGCTTTCCATGGTCAATGGGTTCCGCTTAACTGGGATCACTAAGTTTGTTGTGCCAAAGCCAAGGTTTAGTTGATTCAGAGGAAAAAGGTTAGGGAATATATTGGATATATTGGCATATATAAGATATATGTTTCAGACTTGGATTTCCACCTACTGGATCTAGGAATTGGATGGGATCCAATTGATCTTAGAGATCTACCTAGTTAATTATCATACAATTTGTTGGCCAAAGTCAAGATTGTGTGTTATTTAACGGGATCCTAGCCCACTAGGAAACAAAGTTTCCCGAGTACTCCACAGAGGGTTAGAGGCTCGCCGAAAAATAGTGGGAGGCAAGTATTAAATTTGTAATATTCGTTTAGTTACTTGCCATACGCGCTCATTTCAATTTTTCGTCAAATAATTAATATATTAGATGGACTATTTAAATAAAATACTTGCCTCCCACATATATTTAATTTTTGTCCTTTGAAAAATTAAATCAAATTTAATAATAATATACTTTATATTGACCAATCAAATTAGCACACACATAAATTATATTTAATACATGCCATTTGGTCCAATAATAATTGGACATATTCCATAACATTTATGGAAAAGTTTGATTAATTAATTATTGAAATATTTAACAATTAAATATTCAAATAATCAATTAATGTAATTATTATTATATATGTATTTTTATTACAATAAATAACAAATATGAATATTTATGGCATGTGTCAAAATCTCATTTGATGAATAATTAATGTGTATCTAATCATATTATGTATCAAATACAAATACACAATAATTATTACCGGACAAAATCCCATAATGCATGTGTGTTATCGTTTAACCGATTACACGATCCGAATTAACTCATTTAATCCGGTGAAGTATTATGAATAATCCGTATTATTAATATCGAGTTGCCCAAGTGCTCAACGAGTACACTTCATAATATGAGACTCTCTAAGTCACGAAATCCAATTTCGTGTCCATAATCCACTCACTCATGGATTATGACGACCACATATAATCTCGCAAAATTATGCAAGCCGAGGTCATTACATACGTATAATCTCTCCGTCACAGGCTATCCGTATTATACCTGAGATATAGATAACAACGTCAAATCCATTCGGTATAATACATTCGACTTTCAATTTACGATCTCTAAATAACACTCGAAACTGGTTTCCAAAGTTATACCACGGCCATGGATTTACTAGATCGTAAACACGTGTGGATGCCTATGCCCTGTACACAGGACTGACAGATCCTTTCTTGATACGCATTGGATAATATGAGCATCAGTCCACACCCAACGAACAGACGGAGGTCCGATCATGAATAGATCATTGACTTGACTGCCATCAAAGTGTGGAGGATAACTCATATATCCCACTGTGGTATCTCAAGTCGAATGACCACTATGCTCGCTCAACTCGAGAAGGTTCCTATTGACGTTGGTGTACCATCTATTAAGAAACCTTCAGTGAGTCGTTCAGTGTCTTATCAAATAAACACCTACATGTCTATACGAGTCTCCCGAGACTCATGGTTCACTGAGATAAACCATCGGACCAAGTCACGATATACGACATTATTGGTCTCAACGGATTTTACTAACCAACCCGTGTTAGCAAATCTTGACCAGGAACTTTATTTAAGGATATACAACTAATAATGCGCTTCCCAATGTCAATAACAAACTACGTTGTAACTGCACACTGTACTGTAAATCCTAGAGTCTTTTTTTTGTAAATCCCAATGTCAATATTAGAGTCTTTGTCTAATATACACGTATCACTGAACCAGATTCAGTTTTGATCTAATCGAAATCATATATCTAATCGCAATTAGATCAATAAGCGTATGAAAGACAAGGGTGCTACCATTAAATTAGTAATATTATGGAAAATAGAAGTGCTCGTATTTATGAATCGGACATAAATACGATCTCGATTGGCACTCTGAGCACCAACCCTAGAACAAAGTACGTCACATAACATTAAAACCATTTCAATGTCAAACATGAAGTCAAACATTAAACTTATCACAGTTGAATATCTTTGAAAATTATCAAATTGGTAAATTTAACAAACTTCCTTATGTTCAGTTATAGGCTATCTTTAATACCAAAACCTCTTCTTTATATCAAAACAATCTTTCCATTACTTCCTTTAATCTATGATAACCTTACAATAGCTTAACACTTGAGTTCCATATAATCACACATACTGTAGCACGTTTCATACTATAATAGTTTCTTATATAATATATCACAAATACTGTATACACGTATATTCTAATATACATGCAAATACAATACCGTATTCTTACATAGTCGTACATACCATTACAACTTGGCAAAACGCTTTATAACCTTTATATCACATCAACTTCAAATCAACCATTCAACTCACATAAGCAAACATAATCTATACATATCACGAGTTCCATCATACACACACACACACACTCAGACATCTTTACAGTCATCACGCAACCAACTAAGAAGCACACATAACAATCGATACATCAAAGATCGTACCATCTAACAATACATATATACGGTTGGTTTACACACATAATCAACATAATCAACCACGAAGCACATTTAACAACCAATACATCACAAGGCACACAATCAAACAATACACGACACACCAAACTCATTGCATAACTTTTCATACATAAGCACATCCAAAACAAACACTCTAAAACTTCATTCAATACTCACGTACATACACATATTCCAAACATATGAATATACGTATTACTTCGATTTCATGTATCAATCTTCATGCATACACGAATACATGTTCATATACTTTTACCTTTTCCATATTCATTTATACATATGCGTTTATATCGATACAGGTCCATACCATCACATACATCCATACATATACATACCATTACGGGTCCGTGTAGTTACATGCATCAATACATATATACATGCATACATACATCATCATCAAACTACTCACTTCATATCATAGCAATAACGGAAATCCTTACCTGTAAAGGTCAATTACCTAATTGTACATAATCACGAACATCTTTCTCGATATTTTCTAAATTGGAGTTCGTTTGAAAATTTTTGAGCTGAGACAAAAATCTTTTACGCATATAACGATTAAAATCAAAAATCGCGTAATCGGATCTCGAGACCACGTATTTTCCAACGCTACGAATCTTCACTTTAAAATATTGCGATCTATTTTCCAACACATAAACTCTTATTTTCGATTACCATCGCGTTCCAAATCCTTATCTTTAGTTTGATAACTTTCCCGAACTTTTCCGAAGAACCCGGGATATTACAGTTAGTAAATCAGTAAAGTCAAGTATTCATGCATTACATATTTTATTTATTGATCAGAAGCATATCTCATAACTTATATTCTAATAAAGTTTATCGATTATAGATTATTGGCGAGAACGCTACTTTCTTCGACACCGTGAAGAAAGTATTTATTTATGTTTCCAAGTCTGTGAGTGGGTATTTTATTTTCATAATGTTTATTGATTTTATAAATTAAATGAATTTATTTATGTTTAAGTTATACTTTGAGATGAGACCAAGTTGCCAAAATAGTTTCATGAGTTAAAAATATTTTTAGACCAGTTGAGAAATATTATCATGTTTTTGATATTTTGAGATGATTTTTTTTATGACTTTTTATTGATTGGGGGCCAAACCCAATCTCAGAGACATTTAAAATTGACGGATTTTTGGAATTGATGGATACAGCAGACATGTGCACATGTAGTTTTAGTATTAGGAGGACGGTACTATATGATGCCCCTAGATCATAGTTTCAGGGCCAGGATGACAATATTGATTAACAATCATGTCTCTAGATCAGTGAGTTGGGGGAGTGCGAGACATAACGCCCCAAGGCACTAGTTAGGCTTGTGGGGTACGGCGATACATAACACCCCCATACGTAAATTGTTTTCAAGATGAGATTTTAAGATTTTCAAAAATAAAAGATTTATGAAAGTGTTTCAGAAATAATTAGTTTTACAAGAGATCTCTGAGTTTTACAAAAAGAAAGAAGTTTCCTGAAAAGTTTTGCATAAAGAAATTTGTTTTTAGACAAAAAAAAAGAGTTTTCAGAAAAGATTGGTTTTTTTGTAAAATAATGTGATTTTGATTTTAGAAAATAAATTTCTCATAAATCATTTTAGTTCGCGTTTTAAACTGTCCACTCACTAGGTCATCCAAATGACTAACCCCCCATCTGTTGGAGTTGGTGCTTGGAAGTGCCAATACGAATTGTACATTTTATTATTTATTAATAAAATAACTATATTTTCATTTCATACCTTATTAATGATATTTTCATTATGCGTATTAGATTGATGTAAAGATATGCTAAGAATGACATCGACCTTAGAATAGTCTTGTAGTAATATTGGATACTAGGTGGTCCGACATTGGGATATGTATTACTATTGTAAATTATTCTTAAAGTATATATATTCCTGGTCGTTGGTTTTGGAATACGATCGAATTCTTATAACCTTGAGGACTAGCACATGTCATATATTGAATTGGAGTTATAATGGTTTAACCGGATGTACCATGATTTTTGGAAACTCGTTTAGATGTGTGGGTATTGGTTGGACCGAATAATAAATGACTCACAGGTGATTCCTAATACTAGAATGCTAGGGGATGCATTTTGGTGATTGATAAACAAAGAAATTGATTGTAGGATAAAATGCTCAAATTTTTGGAAATCTTAAGTGTAGCAAAAAAAAGAATTATGAGATTAAAGAGTTGTTTGATGATGATATATTGGTATATAATATGTGAAGTTGAAGTTTAATGGAATAGATTGTGTAATGGAATGCATTTGGGCAAGTTGGACATTATAGGATTTTGTGAGACCTTGGAAAATTGTGTTGGCGTCATGACGCCCGGCACCCAGCATCACGACGCGCATGAATCAGAGGATCACTAACTCAAGCTTGATTGAGGGAGCGTCGTGACGCTTAAGGAGTAGAGGCTCTGCCTTGGGTCTGGTCAATTGGGCATCGCGATGCATAGTGTTTGGCGTCGAGATTCGAAGCAGAGTATGCTCTCTGCCTGGGAATGTTTGTGTAGGCGTCGCGATGTGATACAAAAAAAGTTTCATATTACTATAGTCTCATTCTGAAATGATAAAGGCCATCTGGTTTCGTATTCGCCCATATACACGTAATATATCATGTCATAAAAATAGAATATCTTATAGCGATAATAATTTCGAAACATATTCCATGATTGGTATTCTAATTAAGTTACCCATTAAAGATCATCGCAAGAACCACAAATTCCTTCGACAAAGTGAATTAAAGCTAACTGGACTCCAAATCGGTGAGTGGACATTTCTCTTTAAATGTATTTACATATAAGTTTTGGTATTAGACTTAATTTTAAGCACATCGGGTGTTTGCCAGATTTTATTTCAGTTGTTTTATGAATGATGATGTTCTTAGAGAAAATTGATTTTCAAAGCTTGAGATTTATGATTTCTTAAGGCATGGGGGAAAACCTACCTTAGTATGTAACTTGACACAAATATGGAATTGACGGATTCAGATATCGTGTGCACACGCAGCTCAGGCTTATGGATGATTGATGCCCCTAGATCCCAGATTTTGAGTTTGAAGGTAGTATAGATACGCACCTCTGACTCTAGATTTGTGGCTTGGGGGAAGGTGAGACGTAACGCCCCAAGACCACCACATATTTACGTAAGGGGGGATGCCCCTAAGCGCCAAATTTTGCGTATGGGAGGACGACGATACGTAACGTCCCTATACGCCAAATATAAAGATACATATTTTTCTCAGATACAAAGTTTTCAGATGTAGATTTTTCAGAAATGGATTTCCAGAAAAAAGATTTCCCAGAAGAGATGAGTTTTATAAAAGAGTTTTTAGAAAAGCTTTTCAGAAGAGTTGAGTTTCCAGATAAGAAAGAGATTTCAGAAAAGAATATTTTCTATGAGGATTTCAGTTTTTAGAACCATGAATTTTCAGAAAAAATCAGTTTTCATTTTAATTGTCCACTTACTAGATCGTTCAAATGATTTAACCCCCCACTCTCAGTTTCTTTGTTTTACAGGTTATTCGGAGGACGAGCTCGAGAGGATGGATATTGATGGCAATCACTAGGGGTGTTGAGTCCACCAGGTCAAGTTAGAGACTGAGATTCAAAATGCGCATCTAGACGGCTTTGTTTTCGTCCCCTTACGGGGATGGTGTCCAATTTCGGTCAATATCAAGTTTAGATTCCAAGAGGATAGGGACTCTAGATGTATCTGGTGAACTGACCTACCCTACGGCGGCACTTCACTAGTTAAGTCCAAGGGTTCCGAAATAACGGGTTACAGTCACAAAGAAATGATTAAATGTTAATTGAAATTCCTTAGTCAAATCAAACGGTGGTTGGTTAATATAGGAATAAGAGTTATTCCCGTATATATTAATCAATTGATATTGTCTCGATCTTTCACGCAAATACTTGACCTACCCTACATCGGCACTTATTTGTGGGATGATAGATTTCTGTGGCACAGTAATTCTCTTAGGTTTCTAATTTATTATATATGGTTCATGCGTCATGTTTAATTTTATGACTAAATGTGTGATAATTTTAATTTGCGATGAATAGATTTTAAATGCATGTTTACTTTATTTTATTTCAGCCATGGTTTCTCCAATAATTGCTATTCTCTCTAATGACAAATTGATGGGAGAAAATTATGTAAAATGGAAAAGTAATATGAACGTCATTCTAGTCTGTGAAGACATTAAGTTTGTCCTGACAGAGTAGTGTCCTCCCAAACCGGCCACAAACTCTGGCCAAATTGTGCGTGATGCGTAAAAATGGGTCGCGGCCAATGAGAAAGCCCGCTGCTAGTTGATAGCAGGGATGTCCGAGGTTCTTATTGCAAAGCATAAGACAATGGCTACATCATCTTTGATGATGGAGTCATTGTAAGGCATGTTCGCCCAGCCTTTGGAGAGGCAGCATCATGAGGCGATGGTCTCAGCGATGACCGCGAGGATGAAGGAAGAGAAGGATGATGATCTACCTCAACATGACTGAAACTCATGGAGCTTGTATTGAAGAGCATATCCCGGTGACCATGATCATGGAAACTCTTCCGAAGAGTTTCCAGTAGTGTAAAAGTAACTATGTTATGTACAAGTTGTCTTTTACTTTGACTCAGCTGCTGAATGAGCTCACCCATTACGAGTCCATGCTGGTGGATCCTCGTAAGCCCAGTGGAGAAGCAAATGTTTCCAAATCTTCTAAATTTGTGAAGAACAAGAAGAAATGCACTGGGAACGCTAAGGTAAAGCCGATGAAGAAGAACAAGAAATGCTCAACAGATGCCAAGCCTAAGGGAAAGTGTTTCCACTGTAACAAGGATGGGCATTGGAAAATAAATTGTCCTAAATACCTTGATGAGCTGAAGAGAAAAAGACTACAGCTAAATACGATTTACTTGTTATCGAATCTCTATTACTGGAGGATGATAAGTCCGCATGGATTATTGATTCTAAAGCCACTAACCACTTTGTCCTTCTTTACAGCTACTTGATTCATGGAGGGACCTTGTTGAAGGTGACTATACCATGTGCAGTTTGACAGAGGATGCCATTTCAGCTAGAGCAGTTTGAGTTTCTAGTTTAAGTTATTACAATAATAGTTATTTAAATTTAAACAATGTGTTATTTATTCCTAATTTTCGCAGGAATTTGATTTCTGTTTCTAAACTTTTGGATGATATTTTTTTTTTGTTTCTTTTAATAATAATTCGGCTATTATTAGTAGAAATGGATTAACTATTTGCACATGAAACTCTTAAAATGATTTATATGTGTTATGTCTATTAACACATAATTCACTACTCAACACTAAAATGTTTAAGGTTGAAAAACCTAAAACAAAACGATAAAATATTTCTCATGATGACACATATATGTGGCATCTTAGAATTGGTCATATTATCATTGACCATGTAGATAGGTTGATAAAGAACGGATCTTTAAACTAGTTAAAGCTTGGAACTTTACTAGTCCACATGCAATCCAATAGTTATTTTCTCAAGGAATAAGCTTCCATATTGCTTGTGTTTGGGCCCTAACCATTTGAAATAGTTGGATCCTTTTATCGTTGGAGGTTAATTTATTGGCCCATTTCAACTAGGAAAGTTTTCATTTCATGATAATAGGGTCAAGTATTTTGAAATGTCTATGGGCCAACTTGTGTGAGAACCTCATTAGCATTCCCAAATCCTTAGTTTATTTACAGTAAGAATCCACTCACATATTGACGTCCTCTATCAGCGTGCTTAAATGTTACAAAAAGAATTCATGTGAGGTGTCTAACAG